>WEDG01000485.1:0-59918 GCA_017591395.1 Schistocephalus solidus
GTGAGCTACGGAGAGCCGTTAAATAGTATAATTTCTACCTTCCTGAAATTAAATTAAGACTGTATCGTGTGTTTGTACTTCCCATTCTTGAATTTTGCTGTCCTTTCTTTGGATTAATGAACGAATCTAGCCATTCAAAAATTGAAAATGTCCAAATACATTTCACAAAAAAACTCATATTTCCGACTCTTTCAACTAATTCCTACTCAACAAGATGCCAGCTAAAGAAGCTAAAATTTCTTTGGGTCAGGACACTTGAAGCAGACTTTTATCTCCTTTTCCGACTCAATAATAGTTAAACTCTCCCCAAGCTTTCTGTCATTACCCCCGTTAGTCTTCCTTATAACCTAAGAAATTCTGCACTAATTATACCTCCCCCTGCATCCTCCACGTGTAAACGCTCTCTCTGCTTTGCTTCTAGGTATAGTTTTCTTTGGAATAACTTGCCATTTTAAATAGGGTCGTTAACAAGTCTATTTGCATTCAAGCAAAGACTGCACATTTATCTTAACACTGATTCTATTAACTTTTATTTTCGTCATCTTTTCCCAGTGGCTTTCCCTATGACTCGGAGAAAGGACCATCGGGAATTTATGTGACCCTCTTGAAACTATATTTTCGCTACCTTGAGTCGCCCATGAACTATGATGTCTCCTTATATCACCAGTCATCCAAACGATGACGTCATTCGGTCGTACACATTCGGTGATTCACAGTCTAAAATTCTACCGTTTCTTTGGATACTAACCATCATCAGAATTAAATTCTGGATCCTTAGATGCTGTGGACTTAAGTTCATTGACGCCTATTCGTGAGATTTTGTTTCATACGCCTAAGTGATCAATAACGAATCACCTCGACGTTTTTATTATCTCATTCTGAAATGCTACTACCGTATTACCCTACTCTACCACCTGACCTTTTTTCCTAAGCAGTTTTTTTCTCCTACCTTATATTCAAAACTGAAGGCTTATTGAACTCTGCCTCCATTTTATAGTTGGAGTTTTTTTAACTGCCTATTTTTTCTAGTTCACCATTAATTTTAAAACATCGCTAATTTTTGACATAGCAGGACAAGTTATGTATTTGTACCTTTTATCTGCACACATTGTCATCACTTTATTTCGTTACTAATGTT
Organism: Schistocephalus solidus; assembly: GCA_017591395.1. Lineage (NCBI taxonomy): Eukaryota > Metazoa > Platyhelminthes > Cestoda > Diphyllobothriidea > Diphyllobothriidae > Schistocephalus > Schistocephalus solidus. Next base: position 1,139 of record WEDG01000485.1, read on the forward strand.
TGCTTATACAGTGCCTTGCCGGTGCTAACCAAATAAAAATTCTTATTCATAAAAATATTCTCAACCTTTTATTTATGATTATGACCCCAAATGCGTGAATTCCTTCTCTAACTCTACGACCGAACGGTGCCTAGAACAAATTCATTCAGACTTAGACGCTCTTTCGGCCTGGAGCTACACATGGCTAATGGAGTTCTCACCTACTAAGTGTCGCTACATGAGTTTTGGGCCTGTAAGGCTGCCGCAACCTCTTATTTTTGAAGTTTGCCCTATGATTGAATTTTCCTTTATCAAGGACTTGGGCTTCAGCTGCACCAATAAATTAGATCTTTCGCCTCATGCCGATAGAATAACGGCCAAAGCTGCTCAGATTAGCGGCTTTATTTCTTATAATTTCTACCTTCCTGGAATTAAATTAAGACTTTATCGTATGTTTGTACTTCCCATTCTTGAATTTTGCTGTCCTTTTTTCGGTTAAATGAACGAATCTAGCCGTGCAAAAATTGAAAATGTCCAAAGACATTTCACAAAAAAACTCCTATTTCCGACTCTTTCAACTGCTTCCTACTCAACAAGATGCCAGCTAAAGAAGCTAAAATTTCTTTGGGTCAGGAGATTTGAAGCAGGTTTTTGTCTCCTTTTCCGACTAAATAATAGTTCAACTTTCCCCAAGCTTTATGTCATTACCCCCGTTAGTCTTCCTTATAACCTAAGAAATTCTGCACTAATTAAACCTCCCCCCTGCATCCTCCACGTGTAAACGCTCTCTGCTTTGCTTCTAGGTATAGTTTTCTTTGAAATAACTTGCCAATTTAAATAAGGTCGTTAACTAGTCCATCTGCATTCAAGCGAAAACTGCACATTTATCTTAACACTGATTCTATTTACCTTTTAATTTTCCTCATCTTTTCCCAGTAGCTTTCCCTATGACTCGGATAAAGGACCATCGGGAATTTAAGTGACTATCTTGAAACTATATTTTCGCTACCTTGAGTCGCCCATGAACTATGATGTCTCCTTATATCACCAGTCATCCAAACGATGACATCATTCGGACGTACACATTTGGTGGTCCATAATCTAAAATTCTACCGTTTCTTTTGATACTAAACATCATCAGAATTCAATTCTGGATCCTAAGATGCTGAGGACTTAAGTTCATTGACGCATTTTGTTGAGATTTTGTTTCATACGCCTAAGTGATCAAGAACGAATCATATCGACGTTTCATTATCTAATTCTTAAATTTTACTGCAGTATAACCCTACTCTACCACTTGACCATTTTTCCTAAGCAGTTTTTTCTCCTACCTTCTTTTCAAAACTGAAGGCCTATTGAACTCCGCCTCCATTTTTAAGGTAGGAGGTTTTTTCACTGCTTTTTTTTCTAGTTCACCATTGATTTCAAAACATCGCTAATTTTGACATAGCAGGACAAGTTATGTATTTGTACATTTTATCTGCACACATTGTCATAACTTTATTTCGTTACTAATGTTTGCTTAGACAATGCCTTGCCAGTGCTTACCAAATATAAATTCTAAATTCTAAAGTATAGATAGCAGGAGAGAATAAATTTATAGCGTAAGGGATCTATGTTAAAAGTTACAAATTGTAGACAATAAAAGAGATGTAAAAAGATACAAGCGAATACTGGGGACCTGTACAATCGATCGGTTAGGAGTGGGAGGTTGTCATGGATGATCAGTTAGATACCGGTGGGAAGTGCAGTGCTGTTGGCAAATGCGAGTGAGGATCGTGGCGATGCTGACGTTCAGGGACTTGCGAGACGGTACGATGGAGGTAACGAGGAGAGATGTCATCGGTAGAGAGATAAGGAACACCGGCCATCTTCACAGACTCTCGATCATACCAACCTCGTCCGGGATCCACGCGAAAAGAGTCCCCAATCTATTCAAATAATGCTGTCAAAACTGTGGTCCGTTACAGCAGCGCACGCAACTTGATTTTCACACTTAAAATGCGACAACCAGCACTGTGTGTGTTCGCATCGTCGTTAAGCCTTGCGCAGCGCAGTGCCACAAGGCTTACATGCAGACAGAAGTATGGCTATTCGGGAGGACAGCACAAGAAAATCCCTCAATGATCCATCAACTCCACAACCGAAAACACCATGAATATACGCCTAAGGAAGGTAGGAAAAATGAAAGCCAGTCAGAAAGAGGAAGCAAGTTACGTTTCCGGGGAATCTCCAAACAACCACTTCCGCATAACAACGAGGCACTGGACGCTAAATGAAAACAAATGAGCCAAGCTTAATTGTTTTAAAAGGTCAATAAACCTAAAAAAATCATAGAACGGGGCGCAGACAGATGTATCTTGAAACTAAAAATAACCTATTGTAGGATTGCAACACACCTTCTGAACTCGGTTCTGGACATCAGATTTATCTGTCGTCTTAGTTAACAGTTTGGCTAGATTTCGTTGCTCAGTCGTCGCTTTGGGCATACTATGAATGTACCCATCCTCTCCCTTGCTGGGGGCACGAGCACTTTGCTTCGAAAAAGAACTTTCAATGACCGAAGACGTATCTTTTCTCATTGTATGTACACTATGTACAGGGATGGCTGTAAAGTATGGGTCAAAACAAACAACCACACTCACGAAAGTGGCGCCTTGTTTCTTAACTGCCGCAGAATATCCGGATACTATTTTCTGGAACTGTGGCGTATTAAAACGCACTAATTGGCATAGTTAGCACCCCGCTTGTAAACGTCATGTTACTCAATTCATTTCCTACTTTCAAATATTTTTTTGGAAACTATTTTAACTACGTTAATAAAATTGCTTAAATAGATAGAGAGAAATCTCTACTGATAAATACATCCTGCCAGAAATGTCGTGCAGTATAAAAAGAAGTAACTGTCAGTAAGGTTGATTAACTGAACAGCTGCCTTTGGAAAAGATGAGGCGCGATCGTTGTGAAAAGCACGTGATATCGATTTCAAATAGTCCCCCTATGATTCGAAGTAGTGTTATATTCATGTTCCTGGCATTCGAAGTACGGGAATTGGCGTGAGCACTTGATTACGGATTATGGATAGATAGATAGATATTTTATTGGAGTATCCCCAAGGACATTGTCATTAGAAAAATATTAAACAAATATGAATGTGCGATTGCATACAGTTGTTATGTTATTAATATTAGGTCAGCTTCTTGGCAATGTCAAGTGACACGTACCAGTGAGGTGAAAAAAATAACTAAAAGAGAGCAGACAGTGAAAAATCTTCGTGGGAATTTTTATGTAAAAGGTATATGTTAAATGAAGTTTGTGAATTTTAAGGATAAAAACTGTCGCTCATTTGATAAAAATATATGCGTGCGGTAGGACTGACAGGCTGAGGAGAGCGTTTGAGGGTTCAAAACGCTTCTCGTCATGGGAGAAATCGTGTAAGGACAGGGAAACTTTTCACTTCTGTATCGACTTCCTATAGGAGTAACCGTCAAAGATGCTAGACAGGGGAAACCATTGTGGAAGTCGTCAGTACGCTTAAGGTAACAGGAGGAACCGACAGTAGGCATCGCGATGGTGTGTCAAGTGTGTGGTCGAGTGTGCCAGAGCTGCGACCATGATTATCTCATTGCTGACATTTGAGACCACTGATCGGTAACAAAAACATAGGAACCCGCCACGTTCGTCAACATTCCGCTCAAAGTGGACACTAGGGAGAAAGTTAACCGTCACAACGACTGTCGTTCTAAGGCGCGGCAGCCACGATGGCTGACGAGGTTGTAGCAGTTTGCAGTGGATCAAAAATGAGGAGTACCGGAAAGACCAAAGGAGCCAGGCGAGACGTCAATACTCCGCAATGATGGCCGAAATCCAGAAGTGATTAAAAATGGCTGCGAAGAGCGTCTTTTTATAAAAACATGTGCAGGAGAAATAAAACAGCTTCACGAGGGGATACGAAGCGCCATCCTAAGTTGCTTACAAGTATATTATATATTGAAGGCTTTCGGTCTGAGCCCTTGTGGAACCTGCTCATGTATAGTCAGGATTATATACGCAATTATATGCAGTCAGCAGAGAACAAAGTCGCATTTAACGTTTAAGTCGCTTTATTAAAGGAAGTAAAGCCTTCGATTTCGAGCTGTATATTCATCTCCCAAAATAGCACTAGACTCAATATTTACAGCAGTAAATTTAGAAATTGTAAAGCCTTCCGTACGTGTGAGCCAGGTACAAAGTTTCGCAATTATCATTATCCTGATTATAGGTTTAATTGCTTCTCAGCAAAGGAGTATCCGCATTTTCTTGTAGGACCATCACGTCAGAGAGCCCGTTCCGTATTCTAAAGACCTCCCATGAGTAGGCATTCCGTCGGACGTCCGCGAGGAGAATCGTCCTCAATATTTTAAAGGGATGACTCTGCACATGGTTAGCATTTGCCAATTTGAAGTATTCATCCTTACGGCTTACACATTCACAACCTCTGACAACCTAGTAGGTTTCAATGAGACCACCACATACTTGTCTGTACCTGAGAGGAAGCAATTCAAGTTCAGTCTGAATTCATTCTATGACTCTGTCGTTACTTCCAGTGGGAAATTCGACCCAATTAAAATTTATTACATCGGTGAAAACCAGCGCGAAAATGCCTTAGTTGTTCTGCCTTATCAGCGTTTTTCGTAATTTCCTCATTGATTTCTCCTTTCGCAACTGCAACCGTCTCCTTGTACTTAAGCCGGCTATTGCTGTAGTTGAAGAGCACTTTTGCCGTATCTACGGCTTGTTTTAGAATTTCAGTTTAGTACTACAAGGTGTAAGAGTTACCAATAATTTCGGTCTCTCGCCTCAAACCGATAAAGCTACGGCCAAAGTTGCAAAGGTTTATTGCTTGATTTCTTAAAATTTTTACAATCCCTAACTCAAATCAAGACTCTATTGAATGTTTATCCTCTCGATTCCTGAATATCGCTACCCAGTCTTTGATTTAATGAACGACTTCAGCCGTTCTAAAACTGAAAAGTATCCAAACACATTTTATTTATTTATTTATTTATTTATTGCCAGTTTACAGGCAAGGTCAAAAGGGATATATACAGTAGGGGGTCAAGCTGACAGTGAAAAAAACTCCTGATCGTTCTTTAAAGTATTTTCAGGAGAAAAAACTGCAGCTTGTTGAACAGATTAAAGTTTAGGACAGGGAAGTGTTGACACAGGTGCACGGTGTAGTACTTCTCCTTTCGGTGTTGTGGATCTGGTCTTCTGTACTAGCAGCAAGTATGCCGGCGAGCGGCTGCTAGCTGTAGACTGAGGAATAACCCGATTACGGACTGCAGAGCCAGCAATATTGCCTTCAGCATGAAGTCCGACATAGGATTCAGAGTCCGTGGACGCCATCAGAACGGAGAAGAGCTTCCAGAGAATCAGCACCCAAAATTCGCGGAAGGTGTCCTGAATGTAGAAAACTAGTGACAGCTATCGTAAACAAAGGATAGTTTTGCTGAATTTTAATACTTCTGGGTAGTTTATTCCAGATTGCTATAGCGTTTACCGAAAAAAACTGACGGTATTTAACGGTGCGTGCCAAAGGAAGAAATAAGAATACATCTCTATGATTGGTGCGCCGACAGTGGTCGAGCTGCCTCAGGCATGTAAGGGGGTTAAAGGTAAAACCATTTAAAAGCTTGAACAGTAAAAATAGTCCCTTCTGTAATCTACGAAGCCACAACGGGTCGAGGCTTGTAAGCTCACAGCGTTGTTGGTAGGACAGGTTTCTGTGCTCTGAAGTAATAACTCTTTTAGTAAAGAAGTGCTGGACTGATTCTATCTTCCTCCGTTCACTCGCGTGCAGAAGGCTAACTAGAAACGAGCAGTATTCCAGACTAGGTCTGACATACATTTTATAAAGGCTGGTCCTAATATTGAGGGTTTTAAAATTTCTGAGAATAAACCCAGTGGTTTGGCGTGCTTTAGAGACAATCAGGGCGCAGTGCTCTGACAGATTAAGACTACTAGAATATGATATGCCCAGATCCGTTATAAACCCGGGCACATTTAAGTCATGACCGTCTATGCTTAGATGAGGCTGATGGTTGTCACAACTAACCATAACGGAGCATTTGTGCCAAGAGAGCGAAAGGCGCCATGTGCGACACCACTGAGCGAAGGCTAGAAGATCCTTTTTAAGAGCTCAAGCACAATGTGGCGATCGACCGGTTTATAACGATAGGCAACTTTTAAATCATCAGCGTACATAAAGGGCCTACCATACTGAAAACAATCAGGAAAATCGTTCACAAAAAGGCAAAATAGAAGCGGGCCGAGTACACTACCCTGAATAACTCCACTCCTCACGTGCGTGGGGTTGGAGATAACATCGGAAATTTTTACCCGTTGTGCGCGATCATTCAAATAGGAGGATATTAATTTCAGAAGCTTGTTACCTATGCCGAAGGATGTAAGTTTCAGCAGGAGGAGATCGTGGTCAACACGATCAAAAGCCTTCGTGAAGTCGAAATAAACGGTGTAAATTGCAAAACTACTATCTCTAGATTGTAGCACATGATCAAAGTAAGAGAGCTGGCAGGTGTCACAAGATCTTTTTTCGAGAAACCCATGCTGAGTCGCATTAAGTAGGTTATTCTCTGTTAGGTGACGCATCAACTTGTCTTTAATCAAGGTCTCTAATATCTTCGAGGCTGCTGGCAGTGTATTTATTGGCCTAAAGTCGTCAAATGACGTAGTTCGGCCGTGTTTGGGTATAGGCAAAATGTGCAATTCCTTCCATAAAATAGGGAAGGTTTCACTTTCAAGAGCAAGATTGAATATCACATACAGAAGTGACGGAAATATATCATTTGCATCCGCCTTTAGAACGCTGACCGGGACGCCATCTGGTCCAGGACTGTAAGATTGGCGAGAACGCCGAATGGCTACGGTTACGTCCCAGAGGGTAAAAGTTATGTTTTCGAGGACGTTACCGGTCCAAACCCGGACGTTTGGAAAGGGGCGACCGAATGTTCACTGAAAGTTCTAGACAAGAAAGCATTGAAGCTATCAGCCATCAACTTAGCGTCAGCTATAGGTTTTCCATGGTCTGAACTCCCAAGTGGGTCTAAGGGTGAAACTGACAATGGCTGACAACCTCTGCAGAAGATAAGATCAAGTATGTTTGATCCTTGGGTGGGAAAATCAACTACCTGATCCCACATGCCAGTATCTATGGCCTCAAGCAAGTTTTCGAACTTTGCAGGACCGGAAGGTGGAAACCAATGAACTTCAGGGAGATTGAAGTCACCTGCAATCAAGCAGTACTTCATATTTAGGTCAACTGCGGCATGAAATGCCTGTGAGAGACGGAGATCGTAATCCCCGCTTGCGTTTGGGGGGCGATAGACACAACCGACGAGTAAAGAGTAGTTATCTTTAAGAACTACTCGGAGCCAACAACTTTCTTCTACCGCGGTAAATTGTCGATAATCCAACGGCAGAAAGGTAAGTGGCTGCTTAATATAGATGCAGCTTCCTCCGCCACGGCCCTCGTGTCGATCGTTACGAATATAGTCGTACCCTTGAATATTGAGTTCAGAGTTGGAAACACAGGGTGTTGCCCAAGTTTCTGTTACTATTACAATGTCGGAGCAGTGGATGAAAACCAGAGTCTGGAGCAATGGCATCTTATTAAGCAGAGATCTGGCATTTAATACGAATAATTTAAGCGCGCACGTTTTTGGTTTCTGAGTAGGGACAGTTATACTGTCAGAATGAATGCCTTCGGCCAAAGAAATGCTCTTTTCACTTGAACAATTTGTCCGTTTCTTATTTGGAGATGTGCCTCGCCATTGGTCCTTCGTGTTTCCAGTTCTATTATTAACTGTCTCATTTTTAGCCGCTCCTTCAGTCCGTATTCCGGTTGAAAAAAAACTTCAGAATGCAGGCCCCGTAGGGTTTCTTTTCTCTGTAGCAGGAGCTGTGCCTGTGCTTCGTTTTCCAAGATGATTTTAAGAGGTCTTGGTCGAGAATTTTACGAGAAAACTCATATCCAACACCTCTAAATACTTCCTACTCGAATATAGGCCAGCTAATTAACCTTAAATTGCTACGGTTTCGGAGACTGGAAGCTGGCTTCTGTTCCATTTTTTGCCCTAGTAATCAACTGAACCTTCCCGGATTTCAGCCTTTACCCGTGTTATTCGTTCATATAACCTACGTAATTATTCTCTGAATATACCTCCTTCGCATTCTACATTTCCAAAAACTTTGTCTATTTTGCTTCTAGCTATAGCTTTCTTTGGGAATAAGCTGTTATTCCCTATTACTAAAAATCGAGCATTTTCTTGAACACCTGTAGCAGATATTCCTGAAAACACATGCAATAATTAGTCTATTTGTACAGTTTTTATATCTCCTATGGTCTTGCTTTAAATTTCGTTTTAGAACGTTTCCATACACTCTGATTTCCAATATACCCGAAACAGTAATGAATAAATCTACTGTTCTATATCAATCTGGAACAGATATTTGAAAATGACCGGATAAATGCAAACGAACTTAGGTCCGTAGCACTGCTGGGTAAGATTAATCATGTCATGTTGGTTTGGGAATACTGTTTGTACATTGATTAAATAAAGACGACTGGGGTTCAGCTAAAATTCTGGTGAGGAACGGTATCGGTATTGAACTGACAGGTATTCCTTATTGGGTATCCAGATATCTATTTTAACATTATTGAAGACTTTCTGAGTATTTTTCTGCATTATTACTGCCCGAAAAATGAGCCAAAAATTAATCATCCTGGCTGGCTAACAGAGAATATAAAGAGAAAGTAAAACAGTGAAAAACGATGGTGGAGGTACGTGGCAACAAAATCATCTTTATATTACGTAGCGTTTAGCCGAAGGGGGAACGAGCTAAGATCCAATGTCCGTAAACTGCGGATGTAGTCCTTAACGTGAATTCTAAAACGAGCCGTAGATACTGCAAAAGTGCTCTTCAACTACAGTAATAGCCAGCTAAAGTACAAGGAGACGGTCACAGTTGTGAAAGGAGAAATCAATGAGGAAATTACCAAAAACGCTGATAAGGCAGGACAACTAAGGCATTTTCGCGCCGGTTTTCACCGATATAATAAATTTTACCTGGGTCGAATTTCCCACTGGAAGTAACGACAGAGTCATAGAATTAATTCATTTTACATTGGCTACGAGAAAATAACTTCTTGCGCTGAAGAAGTGTAATTCTCCAGGTCCATACCATTTACCGGCAAAATATTTGATGGATATTGCTTTCGAACTCTCCTGAACGCTCACGCGTATTTTCCAGTTGTCATTTGATGAAGGAAGTCTGGCCTGTAATTGAACGCTTGCAACTATATACCACAGCCACAGGGGTGGAAACAGAACAAATGCCAACAGCCATCGAGCAGTGAGTCTAACATGCCGTTGTTGCAAGGTTATAGAAAGGATTATTAAACGAGCAACTATAAAGTTCCTCAAAGGAAAAGATTTCTTCGATTTTGTGCAATATGGCTTCGAAAAAACCACGCATGCTTAAGTAATTTGCTCTATTCACTCGTCATGATAGTAAGATTAAGACACAATAATCGACGTCGTTTACATTGGCTTGAAAAACCTTTGATACTGTTTAAAAGTCATGGGTAAATCTACAAGGTTCGAGAAGTTAACATAACAGGGAAATTGCATAATTGGATAGGTGACTTTCCTAACCAGCCTTTCCGATCTTCCGATCGGCAGCCCCATTCAAGTATTGAGGAAAAGAAGAACCTCGATAATCTAATAAAATCCTTGCTTAACCCAGGTTCAAAGACGAAGATTTGTTCAGATTGATAAGAAAATGCTCAGAAAACAACATATGGGGCATTTTTTCTGTCTCACTTGGTGTATGTCATCCAGACATGGCGTCCCTGGTTTAAGAAGGATTATCTCAATCTGGAAGGATTGCAGGCAAGAGCAACGATGAAAGCCAACAATCTTGGTCATTTGCCATACGAAGGCAGACTGACTGAACTTGAGTTGCTTCCTCTCAGGTACAGACTAGTATGTGGTAGTCTCATTGAAACCTACCAGGTTGTCAGAGGTTGTGAATGTGTACGGCGTAAGGATGAATCCTTCAAATAGGCAAATGCTAACCAGGTGCAGAGTCATCCCTTTAAAATATTGAGGACGATTCTCCTCGCAAACGTCCGACGGAATGCCTACTCATGGGAGGTCTTTAGAATACGGAACGGGCTCTCTGACGTGATGGTCCTACAAGAAAATGCGGATACTCCTTTGCTGAGAAGCGATTAAACCTATAATCAGGATAATGATAATGGCGAAACTTTGCACCTGGCTCACACGTACGGAAGGCTTTACAATTTCCAAATTTACTGCTGTAAATATTGAGTCTAGTGCTATTTTGTTGACGAACGTGGCGGGTTCCTATGTTTTTGCTACCGATAAGTGGTCTCAAATGTCAGCAATGAGATAATCATGGTCGCAGCTCTGGCACACTCGACCACACACTTGACACACCATCGCGATGCCTACTGTCGGTTCCTCCTTTTACCTTAAGCGTACTGACGACTTCCACAATGGTTTCCCCTGTCTAGCATCTTTGACGGTTACTCCTATAGGAAGTCGATACAGGGGTGAAAATTTTCCCTGTCCTTACACGATTTCTCCCATGACGAGAAGCGTTTTGAACCCTCAAACGCTCTCCTCAGCCTGTCAGTCCTACCGCACGCATATATTTTTATCAAATGAGCGACAGTTTTTATCCTTAAAATTCACAAACTTCATTTAACATATACCTTTTACATAAAAATTCCCACGAAGATTTTTCACTGTCTGCTCTCTTTTAGTTATTTTTTTCACCTCACTGGTACGTGTCACTTGACATTGCCAAGAAGCTGACCTAATATTAATAACATAACAACTGTATGCAATCGCACATTCATATTTGTTTAATATTTTTCTAATGACAATGTCCTTGGGGATACTCCAATAAAATATCTATCTATCTATCCATAATCCGTAATCAAGTGCTCACGCCAATTCCCGTACTTCGAATGCCAGGAACATGAATATAACACTACTTCGAATCATAGGGGGACTATTTGAAATCGATATCACGTGCTTTTCACAACGATCGCGCCTCATCTTTTCCAAAGGCAGCTGTTCAGTTAATCAACCTTACTGACAGTTACTTCTTTTTTTATACTGCACGACATTTCTGGCAGGATGTATTTATCAGTAGAGATTTCTCTCTATCTATTTAAGCAATTTTATTAACGTAGTTAAAATAGTTTCCAAAAAAATATTTGAAAGTAGGAAATGAATTGAGTAACATGACGTTTACAAGCGGGGTGCTAACTATGCCAATTAGTGCGTTTTAATACGCCACAGTTCCAGAAAATAGTATCCGGATATTCTGCGGCAGTTAAGAAACAAGGCGCCACTTTCGTGAGTGTGGTTGTTTGTTTTGACCCATACTTTACAGCCATCCCTGTACATAGTGTACATACAATGAGAAAAGATACGTCTTCGGTCATTGAAAGTTCTTTTTCGAAGCAAAGTGCTCGTGCCCACAGCAAGGGAGAGGATGGGTACATTCATAGTATGCCCAAAGCGACGACTGAGCAACTAAATCTAGCCAAACTCTTAACTAAGACGACAGATGAATCTGATGTTGAGAACCGAGTTCAGCAGGTGTGTTGAAATCATACTATGGGATATTTTTAGGTACAAGATACAACAGCCTGCACTGTCGACGAAGCTGTGTCCGCCTTGCACGACTGTGATAACGACGTCCATCGTGCAATCGAATATATTCTCGACAACAAAAAGGATGTAGATGATTGGCACGTAACTAGTAAGAAACGCTCAAAGGCCAAGCGCACGGAGCAGGTACGTAGCTCATTTCTTTTTGATGTTGTAGGCGAAGTCTGAATCCATTCTAACGCAAGATTCCACTAAAGACGGTAGTCAGTCTCACGCCAGCACTGATGACCAACATGAGAGAACTTCAGGGGACTCTCAGGTTTGCTTGTCGTCTATTTAAACCTAAATTTAGGGCAAAAAAACGGCAAAACCGTCCTCCACTAAGCGTCGCTCTGGGAAACCGAATTCTTCAAATGAAAATGAGGGCATATCCATGTCGACATTGAAGGAAGAGCGCGCTGCAACCCCCACTTGCCTCAAAGAGTTTGCTTCTGATAAGCTTTCCACGGAGAAATGCGGCGGTACGCGTTTCACTGTTCCTTTCTATAGTTCGGTTTGCCGACACTCGTTTTGAACCGTCTGCATACTAACCGTCTCCAATAATTCTTGAGGTTTCCCTCGATTATCTACCTCAAACGGTGGTCTGGGTTGGTAATTTTGCCATATTTAGGGTGTCGGACCTTGTACCGTTGACGGTAAAAGTCCAAAAATGAAACGTTAATCATAGCTTTCCCCAGTATGCAGCTGGAATTCGAAAGAAGTGACCACTTCTTGCTTAGTGTAGTAGTAACAGTAGGAATTATACAGCTGATGTTATATTCCTCAATGCGGAAATCCCAGACTTGCATAGAACCTCTATGATGCCGTGGCCTTTTCGTTTGATTTTCGTTGTATATTGAGGGTTCGTGGTATTAACTTTTACCCATCTATGTCATGCACCTAAAAATGACCAGCAAATTTAGGACGTCGCAAGTTGGCTACGCATCCGTAATGCCCAGGCTAGTCGTCAGCTTTTTTGGTGTCAAGCGTGTTTAAACTGTGTCGACGTTGGTATTTCGAGATTTATAGTTCAAGCGCCTTCCTGTGTGTGTATTAACACAATCATGTTCTCTAGCTGCCCTCGCTTAAAATACCGCACTGGCTTCTTTCTTGCCAGTCCTATGCCTCAGGTTGAGTTTAGACAAGTCTAATGAACGGATTCGTAGCACACGCAGGAGCGGGTCCACTCTTTCAGGCAGCTCAGGAAACATCCAGTGGCTGGCCAGGGCAGTGTCGATCCACTCATTCGTGAGGAAGGTGGTTACCGCTACAAATACATCGGGATTGTGAATGGCTTTGGTTCCATCCCTTTTTGGGTAAATTTTTCCTGAGCGTGACTGGTTGCTGAATACATCACGGCATACCTAACTATTACTAACGGTGTCCAGTTGGCGTGAAAAGGTCGTGTACAGTCTTGGAGGTTGCCCTCTTTATACTTTAATTCCGGGTCGCCTTTTTCATGTTTCCTTTCGCTCAGCAAATCTTATGAACGCATTTTTCATTGTTTTGAGGCAGATCTCTAGGTTGTTCCGTACACAATTTTTCTTTTACAGATTGGGAAGTTGAATGCGGTGAATGGAAGGGCGAAGCCATCGAGGTCGTTAACTCCAACTCTGACTTCCCCGTAAACATTCATGAAGACAGCGAGCTCTTGAAACTTGTTACAACAGAACCCGAAGAAATTCAGGAGAAGTAAGTCTACTTGTTTTTTTCATTCAATTTAGGATTCCTGTTGAGGCTCCGAAACCGGAAAAACCTGTCGAAGTCCTTCGACCGCCCACACCACAACCTCAAGCTAAGGCAGCCGAATCCTCGAAGTCTGTTGTATCTGCAAGGTCTCTACTGTTTACAAAGTACGCATCCAGTGCCCTTCCAAGACCTTCTACGATTCCAAATGTTCCCGTTTTCTTCGCACCTGGAGCACACGCTGCGACTACCTCTCGTCTCAACCACCCAAGTGCCTACAATTTTGCACAAGACTCCCCCACTTCTAGGCCGAACGTTGACATTTTAGATGGCTCTAGCAAGCCCAAGAACGAACGGCGCCATGAAAAGAAGGGAAAGACGAAATCAGCTAATTTCGAACATTCAGTTGAAGAAGTGCAACCAAAGTCGCCGACTCAGTGCGCTTTCCCGTCTAGTACTGATTCATTTCTTCCAAATGTTCCAGGGACACAACCCGTACAGGCTCTCCATTCCGAACGGCCGTTTTCGCCCAAAATGCAAGAGACGGCTGTCCTTAAAGATACCTACGCCCAGTTGCAGGAACGAGATTCGCCACAGAATGTGGGTAGTATGACTTCCTTCGAGCCTGCCAACACTTTCAGTAATTATCTACTGGATGAATTGTCTCAAAATATTAACAAGGTCAACCTTGAAACGCACTCTAATAAGGCCGATGCATTCACTCAGTCACTTTCGTCGAATCAGCCAGATGTATCATATCATCCCGTTCAGTCACTTAAAACCCCAGTTTCGCAACCACAGTTGGGTAAGGCAACCCAAAATATACAAACTACGTCGAACCAGCTTCAAATGTCCTCGGGACAGTGTCATCCCCAAATGCATCCCAACGTCAACCCTGGTATGCCGCAACTGATTAGCCAGTTCCATGCCGCTTTCCCCATGTTTAATCTTCACGGTGGGTCTGGCGCGGCCCCTCAACTCCTAGACTTGGATCAGATTCAGGCTCTCCACCAGCAACGCCTGTTGTTTGATATGCAGCAACACAGTTCCCAACAGCCCCCGACTGCCACAGAACCCAGCATCCCAAATACTTGCTCTGATGTTTTATCTTCATCCAAATCCACACCTCCAATGGGTCACGTGACTGCTCCAAGTGCTAGTCTGCGACCAGATCTGCTCGCTTCAACACTAAGTCACCATCAGATGTTGGGACCCACTGCTGCCGCTGCTCCTTTCTTGCCCTATCCCGGATTCCTCGTAATGGTAAGACGTGAATTTCGTACTAATTGTCTTTAGAATGGGTACCCGAATGCCTTCCTGAATCAGCAGCAGGCTTCACAGCCCAGCGTTACTCAGAGCCAGAACCCAGGCCACGGGGGGTCTCCGTTGACTCAGCACCAGCCGGCTCAACAATATGTTAAGGGCATGAATTCTACGTCCAACTATCAAGGCTACCAAGGCATGCGCCAATCTAATTTCGATGACCTAGGCGACATATCTTACCAGAACATTGCTAAACAAGGTGAGAGTCCCTCATTCATTTGTCCCTGCCCATCTTTTCCTTCTTTTCGCTTGTACCCAATAGAGGCTACTGTGGTTTTGCTCAACGCTTTCGCGGTGTTACTGTAGACAAGGAAACTGCTTCAGTACTATGCGCATCGGGACGCTGTGTGATTGATAACCTAACTTTTAATGCTGATGACGGCGATAGCTTCACCACCGATTCCGATGACGTCCATCGTGCGCCCACACTGTTGTGGGGCGCACGGATAATGACTTGCATGTGGATTAGTTTATCATAGTAGTAGAATTTTTCGGCATTTACTGCACTTTGTTCTTCCCCACCCACTTGAAACTGACGTCGAGACGGAGTTACGAAGGCCGGAAATGGGTTCGGGCGCAGATGGTTGACGCGGCATGATTCTGCGCCTAGGTGGGCCGTCATACATTCCTTGTGTGAAATTTGTTGAGTACGCGTCCCCAATAGCGCCTACCGTGCCATAATCTGCCCCATTTTGGTCCAGCGCGTCTACCGTGTTTGGCCCGTTGTGGGGTTAATTGATGCATGGCATACTGACCCCATATTTGATCATACAGACCGTCCTTTTAAATGTATATAGGTTTAAAACCCGTCTCTTGCTATCTGCTTTTTAACTTCGAAGACTGGTATCAGTGGCCAAAGAATCAAGAAGGCCATGCGCTTAGACGATGTTTAAGTTACTGAGCCTATTTAAGGTAGTGACAATGTCAGTGCCACCGCATGCGGTACTAATGCAATGTATTTATCGTGATTTATTTTTAGGCTTGGTCGCGTGAAGTTCGCGGCTCCATGTCACAGTAATTTTCATTCTCTAGTTCATGCTCCGTCGAGAGAAGGACAACGGATTCAGGCGATAGCATGTTTCTGATAAATGAGATCTCTGACTCAAGGCCATTTTTATGGCTTTGGAAGTAAGAACATTTCAGAGCATGTTAAAAACACTAATGGGGCCACTATATTCACTCAGTGGTAGTAAGCGTTTCCTCGCAGTCTATTCAAGGTTATACTCACTGTTTCATAGCATTTTACTCGTCTTTGACTTATGACCCAATTTCCGAACCAAGCACGCGTTTTTATAATCAACTGTTCTGGTTTCCTTCAAATCCGACTGTCTATTGCTTTGAAATGTGCTTTTGAGCTTCATATGTCAAACTTGTGTACAACAAGCAGACAGCGTTTCGCGTCTAGGTTCACCGCATTTGTGCTGTGATAAACCTTTTTCTGGGTTCTTTTATAGCACTGTTACATCTAGGCACTATGTTTCCCACGCCTTCCCTACCAAGCAAATTGTACTTTAGACTCGCAAGACCAACTATAATTGACCTGAGCCGCTCAGATAAAACTAGCCGTGCCTCGACAAAAAGTCGTCTTAAGGCTATTTGCAGGCTTTCTTTTGTATACTTTGCCGCAACTGCAACTGTCTTACCCATTCTGAACCACAGTTGTGTTCCTAATATGCGTTACTGGTTTATTTGCTCTTCCTATTTCAGTTCCTTTGAGCTCTACTTGAAGTTTCTTAATTTTAGTAGGCTATAAACATGGTGGAAATCAACAAACCGTGTACGCTTCTCAGCCTGGACAACCAGCTGCAGATTTGTCGATGAGCGGAAAGTTGCAGCAAGCTGGTGCCTGTCCTACTAACATGACCGGATCTCAAAACCAGTCGCAGCAGCAGCAACAACAACCGCACACAGCACAATACCCTCATTCGGGGGGTCAGTTCACTCCATTCTACACACAGCATTACTTGACAGCGATGGCCGCCCTTATTGCTCAGCACGGCTCTGTTGGCAATACTTCTGGCTGCGGGGGTGTCGCAGGTAATACGCCTGTGCAGGGAGCCAACATGGGCTCGGGTCTTCATGGGTCTCCACCGATGGTGATGGGATCTGCTGGCTCAGTCATGCATCATCAACGTCCTGGACCACCGCAACACTAGTATTTGCCCGCATACCACATGGTGATCTGTTAATTCAACCTGAACACGCCGTTTCATTTTCAAATACACTGCTTTCATCAACGTTACTGTAGCCGATTTGAGGCCCACTTAAACCATGTAAATTATTCGCCGCACAACCTTGAAGTTCCTTTGAGCTTTCATCGATCTTACTCTACCTTGGTTACAAAACTGTCGACTGTACATAGCCGGTTACTATTGTCGTGCCACGAACAGGCAGTGACACGTGCATGTTATATCAGTCCACCGCATTGACCGTCTTATTTGTTTTGAACATTTTGGATGTTAGGGCTGTTTTTATGACTATTGGAACCTCCTGTGAGCGCTTTGTGAATAAATTGTTGCCTGAAAAATACACAAGTTACTGGATCTGTGCCTCGTCACCTGCCTAATTTTTATTAAAAAACGCTCTTCTGTCAGCTTGCTTGGAGGCTTTTCCATGTCCAACTGGTATCCATTCGTGGTGGATAGAGGGTATTATAATCCAGTTCAAGCAGGAAGCATTGATGGTACGGACGACATACCACATGACAAAGCCGTCGTTCGGGCTTCTTTTGCCCGATATAAACCAAACGCACTTGCCTTTCCCGAACAAAGACTTGATTTGTGGAGTCCATCGGAAAATCCTGCAAAGGTGAGTAAATCGCGACGTTTGTTGAGGATCTAACTAGCGTCTTTCATTCATCACGCTGCGCACAATTGGCTGCCTACATAGGATTATTTTTTTAAAGTACAGATTAACGGTCTTATCTCGTTGTCACTTCCTTTCCGTGCGCTTCGGTTCTTCTGTCATGCCATTGGGTTGTTTGGGCTCTTTAATAGGCTGGTGTCAGACGCTTTTTATGGACGTCTTACATACCGTTTTCATTTTCAAAACTAGTTGCTGTCCACTTACCGTTTAAGGCATAGCCACTCACATGCTGACCATCGGGAATGATGTTTGTCGACCTCTTTTGACAGGCATTCCACGGGTCCGTCGTAGGGAATCGTGGACTTGGACAACCCAAGTTAACTGGCGGTGTGTATTTTTTCTTAAAATTCAGTGGTAATAAAACATAGGCCGTGGTTCTCGTCCTGGTGCTACTTCATATATATCGGTAGTAACTTGATCGCTATCCAGAGTACATCCTAGGAGCCATTTGCTCCTCTCTGATCTCTAAATACACCGCTTTTGCATTCGCTCATTACAGGTCTCCGTTGCCGTTCTGGTTTGGGTAACCTGATCTTACAATGGTTGACAAATCCGATTTAAACTAGTTTATGCGAACGAGATGTCCGTCGTGCGTATTCGTTGCTGTTTATGTCGGTAGCTCATCCTCTTATCATTTGAACCCCGTATTGTTTGCACAATTAGTTTGCTATTGTCACTCCTCCCAAGTCCATGATTTTGTCACTGATGCTGATTTGGGAAGATTCCTTTCTATCATCAAAATACAAGGCTAAGATCTCACTACGCCGTTCACAACTTTGACGGTCTGGTGCAGGTTTTGTCGCTAGTCGGCCTCTGCTTCTGCTAGGTTAAGGTTTGAATAAGTAATTCACCTTATCAAAATACGTGTACTTCCAACATTTTCTTATATTTACTTTGCTGGCTGTGGCTCGATGCCGTGCCTTTCAGAATTACGCGGCCCATCAGTGGATAAGTGATACCCAATTACTTATCCCAAACGGTGTCTGGCACGACTTCGCTGGGATTCTGTGGACGATGTTTTATGCGTTATATGTTTTCCTGCCTTGGCCAACCGAACTTTTAACTTGCCGAGACGTTACTTATAGACACGGCGTTGGACCGTGTTCATTTTCTTTTGGTGCACCAGGAGTGTAGCATAATCGGCTAAGGTCACGTGGACTGGTCGTTCGAACTCCAATCTGCGGGTCTGACAGCGCACAAAAAAATCTGCATCAAGGTCTTGAACATAAGCTAACTCTTCAAAGCGCAGTTTGCCGCTGCCTCGTACTTGCATTGAAATCTGACGAAGCCTTTGATGGCAAGTCGGTACATCTCGTCTTTATTTGAAGACAAGATGGATCGCCAATGTAATAGGCCAGGGAATGCGCGTCTTTTTCTAAACTATTTCTCGATTCTATTTTTCACAATTCGAGACTACAATTATCCTATTATGTACTTTAATGTGTCTTGGATCGCTCATTATCTGATTTTCCGTGACCGCTCAGCAGGGACATCGAAGGCGCTTATAACTGAAATCGAGATAATGGTTCCCTATCAACTAGCGTACCTGCGCTCGTGTGCTAACCGTCCAGAACGTCAGAAACGGCCGATTTAAAAATTTACTGACAGGGTTTAATGTGGTATTTTGAACCAACAAAAATTTCATGTTTTACATTTCCGCGTGTTCTAAACGCGGACTTAAGGGATGGACATACTTGGTTATCATTAGCGCTGGCTCACTGACCTATACTGCTAGCGGTCCTTTACCAACTAGCGTTGGTTTTTCATACGAAAAGTATGTTTCTATTACCCACAGTCTCTCCCTGTGATAGCTGGCCGGAATTGACCGACAGTCCGTGGGGCGTCACTATTATCTCACCGAAGTACGATTTTCTCTCTCCGTGGAGTTGATTGCCTGTATTTTTGCCCATATCTTATACAGTCCGCCGTCGCTGGTTATACCACTTTCTAGTAATAGATTAACCTAAGGTGCGATTTTGGTATTCCACCCGAGGACGGTGCTAGCGTACTATGATCCTCAGGATTTAAGTTTGGCTGATGACGAAAAAGATACCAGGAACGACACTTCCAGTCTTTGTGTCTTTTCCGGTGATAATTAATTATTGCGTTCTTGTTGCTTCGCAACCGGTCGTTAGGTCTTCAGGTAAGAACTCCGAGGCAGTACGGGACGCTCGTACACCGCCTTAAATTCGATGACCGCTATTCACGTGGCCGATTTCAACTGTCAGACTAGATCGGTAAGCTGAAGGACAAGCTGGACCCTGAACCAAACTTTGGGTTCTGCACGACCCGAGTTTGAAGTATGTTTGAGTGATTACGAAAAGGTAGTTCTGAAGTAGCCACTCAGGTCCTCATCTTCGTTGATGAGGTGTCCTCAATAAATTTCTCACGTAACGCGTGAAATTTCCACACAACCGACAGTGAACTCCGTTTCAATAGCGACAGTTGCATTGGTTTAGCTGAGCTAAAAATAAGTATTGCTTGGCATTCATATCTAAGATAAGCAGCACGTTCTTCTTGTGGGTCTAGGACCAAACCCACGACCTCAGTGTCAAATGTGTGCGTGCGTGACTTTTTGACCCACGATTTCTACGTCGAGCCGCTGACGCAGCTCTACTTGTGCTAGCGCGAAAAATTGCTGTTGAGGTCTAAAATGTTCAGGAGGGGAAAGTAAATCCCATGTACACGATGCGGTCTGGACCGCTTAGTAAAAGGAAGTGGTTTTGCGTGGCGTGTTGGCAGAACCGTCGATTTCTCTACACTCAACCGCCTAAATAGAAATACTTGCTCCGACATGCCAGGATACATGTACTTGTTTGGCACTCCTAAGAAGATGAACCACTAAGTCGTTCGGTCATGCTCATTGACTTTCACGTTATATTTGCGTCCCATCTTTGCGTCTGACAATGTAAAAGCGATGTTGGTTCCGTTCCTTCATTTTGACGACCAGGCTGCAGGCTTTCAGGCGAGTGAGGACGCAAAAACACTTATGAATTTGGCTGCACAAATTGCGAGCCCTAACGCTTCTTTGAAGCTGTATTCAGTTTTTATGGCAGACAACTGTGGTAACCCTTTTGATTATCAGGAATAGGCGGAATATAACCATTGGCCATGTTTTAATGTCTAAAAGCCATTGAAGTGTAGAAAATTGGTTCCGTATTATCAAGGGAATTAACTTATTTACACTAGGAGGATCTCGCCGTTTTGGTAATTTGGATTTATTTTAAGCCGTTGCTTCAACATTTGGCTTAGCTGTTGAGTCTAGTGAGGCGTCACCGGTCGCTTTTGCGTTCTGACTTGTCCAGGGTGCGCCATCCTCACTTTTCGTCATACTCACGTAAACACTGAACGTTGAATTTTTTGACTGAATCTACCAGCCTTCAGCTCGCAACAAGATTTGACTTTGCGTTCCTATAAAGGCGGTAGTGAATACCTGAGTGGACGGTCCTGCCGTCCATCACGCAACAGTAATGATAGCGGTTTTCAGAAAAAGCTTTCAAATTTGGTCGTAGTTAATATTTAGACTTAGAGCTCTACCGTTTGTGCCGATAACCTACACCGCATCGAATACGTCGGGAGTATTCAGTCACACTAAGTGACGTTCGTGAGTTTACCGTGATCACAAGCGGAAGACAGACAGTTCTGCACTACTTTGGAGTTAAAAGCTAGACTTCGCATGGGTGGTTACATGGCAGCTAGCGGCAAATAATCGTGTGGCGTTGTCTGCAGAGCCAGAATGCTAGAATAGTCTGCTGGCATACCTCTTAGTCACTATGTCGCAGCCTGCAGGGACTGGGCTCTAAGACAAAATCGAGCGAATGTATTCCATCATAGAATCAGTTTACACTCACGTGATCATAACAAATTTATGCGTACCAATAACAAAAAGACTGATTGCTCGTTAACGTACAGTTGATTTGCTACCAAGTGAAATGGCAACAGAAATTCGGAAATGCGTTTTCGTTCCGAAATGATCACTTAATTAAAGTTAGTAATATTACTTATAATGCAGCACAACCTAAAGGCCTTTCGGTCCTGTCAGGATGCCGGCTTTCCGACCGCCTGCAAAACTTAACTCAATGAAAACTGTCTACTTAGGTAGTATGCATTGTTCTCGTTGATTTTTATATGTTTTTAGAAATTCAACTATAAACGCGCCCGAAAATATTCTTGTACTATGTTGGTAGCAAATTACGTCTTCTTTAAACATTATGCTTAAGGAAAGTGTATCTTTCGGTTTTAAAAACTTGATCGGTTGCGCTATCTCATGAAATGTTAATTGAAATCTTGACATGTGCTTTCGCTTAGAAAACATTATTCATGTAGAGTGGTAAAATAAATTATCATGCAGTGTAATCCTCGTATAGTTCAGTCACGTCAGGATGCCGGATGTCAGTGAGCCTTTTTGGGGCCGCTTGCAACGAATGCAAGTCAATATTCCCGATCTAAACCGGCAAGACAATGAGCTGGTGGCTGAATGGTTAGAGCGTCGGACTTCTAAGCAACGGGTCGCGGGTTCAATCCTCGGGTGGTGCACCATCTGGGGTTGGGCATGACTGGCTGCAACGGTTAATAAGCCATCAATGGCCATTCCAGTCTCCCCTGTCTTTGCCCGTAATATTAATCTGCCTAGTTTTACTATTAGCCACTGTGCGGTCGCTGGTAGGGCCCAAGAGTGAGTTTTTAGGCAGTGCGGCAATATTCATCTGCCTTAGAACATGTTCGTGTTTTCTATATAGTATACTTGAATGTCTAAACGCATCGAAACGCAATGAAAAAAATGTGTACTATGTACGTAGTCATTTTTTACAGTCTGCATTTGACAGGTTGTCGGAGAGAAACTCCTTCAACTGTCGACATCCTAACCTGACTCGTATGTCTTCGGTGTAGGTTGCAGGATAATTAGTAGCACAAGTTAACTTAAGTAGTTCTTTTTTAAATTCTAAAACACACTTCAGAGTTTTAGCTGGCGCTTCCTGAGATCGCAAATCTGTTGTTGCTGCTGATTACCCGCTGTCTCCGCAGGCGGCAAATAACGTAACAGACCTGAGCGATGAAGTTAGCCGCCAAATAAGGAAGCTCTCGAGTCTGCTGAATAAGTAGTCGTCAATGGTATTATGATAAGGTGATCGCGAAACGCCATCGTGTAACAAACAATGAAACAAACAATCAGTTAAAACAGAGGAGGGGAATGCTTTGTTATTTATCTACTGACGTGCTAAGAATCTTGTTCTGGAGGGTCGCTAACTGGTGCAGCTAAAACAGAGGAGGGGAGTGCTTTGTTATTTATCTACTGACGCGCTAAGAATCTTGGTTTGGAGGGTTGCTAACTCTGCTCGTGCTGCTTGTGGAAGTGACTAACTGGAAGACAGAGTCAGACCCAATGGCTCCCTAATGTGAAGGTTATGGCACCCTCACTGATGTATGGTTTGAGCCACTCCCTATGAAACACTGATGTATGTATGTGGATATCAGATCGTGTTTGACGTGCGCAGATGCGCTTCTTAACTTTGTTAGTCACTGTGCCCAGCCGTCTCTGGTCTTCCTGACAGATGCCACCGGAGCAAGTCGAGTGAAGGGGGGGGGCGGAGAGCGCGATAGATACTGCACACGTCACTGCGGCTGAATCTACCTCGTGGGTGCCATGGTTAGGGACGATTGAACTGTCATCTACTGTCCGATGATGCTCAACTATGAATTTTAGGCTACACTTTTCGTCGGGAGGCTGCCACGGGACGTGAACTACCGACAATTGCGTAAAGCCATGTCGCGCCTCATGAGAGCCTCTGTGTCCCGCGAAGAAAGCAGCTCCTCTATGCGCAGAGATTCCCGCAGCCGTCGTCGGCACTCCCCTTCACAGCGTTCTCGTTCTCCCTTTGCCGACCGCCATTCGCCTGTGGAGCCTGATGCGGAAGAAGACGTGGCTGTCGACCGCAATGACCCATGGCCGCTCGTCCGCATTGTGAGCAATGTCATCACTGGTGAACCCCGTGGCTACGGCTTCGTTGCGCTTCCAACGACCGCGGATGCCGAACGCATGCTGCAGACTTGGCGGCGGTCCAACCGTATGGAAAGATCCACAGACCACCGTCGGCCGCCACCCCCTGGATATAATTCCCTCTCCGATCGTCACCACGGCGTCACGGTCGACCTCGCACGGATCTTTCGAGATTTGGAACACTGGGAACAGGTAGGAGTTTTTACCCTTATTGCCCAAAATTTATCGATTCTAAGTAATAGAAATTTTCGTAGCTGCAATGGACACACAAATTAAGGCTTATCAATTCTTGCACGCTGCTGCTTGAAAATCGTTAACGCCGTACTTTTTCACTAGAATGCTAATTTGGGAAAAACTGGACAATTGCAGACTACTTTGTTGCAAAAGAGTTCGAAAAACATCTCAAAAACAGTAGACATCTACATCGTCATTGATTGTTGTGAGGGTTGCTTGTGCGAAGGGAGGAGATGGTGCACGCTTATTGGGCAGTTGTGGTCTACGTATATTTCGATCGACCACCCGCCCACTCCCGAGTCGTACAAGTGACCGGCTTGGACGGTGGTCTGATTCTGGGAATTGGGTAGAGAGTGAGGTTGATGGCTCAGCGCACTTTTCTCACCATAAACAATCTGACGTGCTTTAAACTATCACGTTTCGCTAAAAGCCGTGGCTTGGAAGGCTGCCAACTGACAGGATAACTCAGAACGCGCAGTCAGCCCACTGTGTGTTTAGGCGGACTGAGAGTCAGGCTGCAGTGGCTCCTTAATGTAGCCTTTATGGCACTTCCACTCAGCTGGAATCCGAGCCGCCTCTCCCTTTTGTTGTAGTGTTCTTGTTTATGTTGAACCAAAGTGTGTGGGCCTGCGTCCTCTTCCATGTCCGGTCTTAATGACTCTGTCTTGACACCAGACCCAGGTGGGAGAGTGGAAGAGAGAGTGAGGTAGATGCCGTACAAGTCTACTTTCACTATAATTCAGCGTAAGTCACCGTTCTGCACTACCTCTACCGTGGAGCATCCGGTGGACATGGTTAAAACCGACGGTTGAACTTTTGTGACTTTATTGCCCTTTATTTATTTTTTAAATCAAGTTTATTTATCGTTCGCGCAATCAATATTGTGTCCGGCACCTTCGTCCTAGGGGCGAGCTCTTACAGGTATCTCGGACATCGCATTTTACCGGAGATGGACTTTCTAGGTTTGCGAAGCTTCACTTTGTCGAGTTAATTTTTTGGAATCCGGAGTAAGTTTGACAGTCTTTGATGATCCCATAAGATTAATCTATAAGGGCATCCAGGGGACAACGTTTGCGACTGCACTCCGGAAAGAATTGCATTCTGAGAGCTTGTCAAGGTCTTTCCTCAACATACCCGTTGGAATAATTCGACAAGAAGTAGTACTGGCGACTTCGCGCGATGTTGATTACGGTGAATAACTGGTCATATTCATCTCTTCTTTGTTCTCGACTCTGCGCCAGAGTGGCCGTATCTTCTGCTCCTCTTTTTCGACCACAGTAATGGACGGAGCAGGAAGCTTATTAGTTGCCCTAGCAGGGCAAAAAAGAAAGGGTTAACTGCAGCCAATCGGGTTGCACCATCAAAGATCAATCTAGCGAACCGGCAGTTGCCTTGCATTATTTATGATATAAACATCGTAGATGTATGGACGTAGGCACATTTTCGATCGCGGATCACAGAGAAGTCCAAGGCGCTGACTAAACACGCTCTCTGGTTTGAGATCGATATTTACTATTTCAGTTCAATTCAGTTCAGTTCAGTCAAATAATCTATACTCACACACACTTATACAGATGTTCATACTACTCCGTCTTCCACGTGTTGGGACAGTCAAAGTTGTGCTCCCGTAGCAAGCCAGTTTCAACATCACGGAGTTGGAAAGACGGAGTATAACCTTTTATCTTGGCACCGGGACGTCGAAAAACCTGCCGTCACTTGCCGTTGAATCTTAAAAAGCTCGCCTTCTCCGAGTCATACCCATGTTTGGAGAAATCTGATGTACTTGGATACCTTCAAAAAACTGCTCTAGTATGACTTTCTAAACAGTAGCCTGAATGAGAGCTTCAGCACTGTTTCACCCCGATCCTTTGGCTATGTAATAAAATTGACTGAAAAATCTTCACTTATTGTCTGATCTTCTAAAACTGACATTTTATCGCCCGGGAGCATCTGTCCTTAGTGAAAAATACTGTCGCATTCGCAGTTGAATCCTTTAACTATCAACAATCTTTTTATCCTTTTGACTACGCTATAGATCATCCTGGAGCCCGCCTTCTCCCGAACTCTGCCGGGTTGGAAACCCCGCTCTCTTGGTGGCGGACTAGGCGGGCGAAAGGAGTCGGGTCAGCTGCGTTTTGGGGGCGTCGCCAGACCCTTTCGTAGACCCTTCACCTTCACGGACCAGGATGGAAACACCTAATATGGACACCATGCATAATGCGTGTACATATACTTTTATTCTCATGTATCGGAGCCAAAGCTTTTTTCCACCAAAATGCACCTCTCTGCTTTTCACTCTGGGGGGTTGTGCATGTGTCTTTCCGTTATTCCGGAATTGCGTACCGGGTGTCAGGCTTCACCATCGGCTGTCCACAGGGCAAAGATGCGTACATTCGTGGCGCAAAGGCAGAAGTTCTACCGTCTTCTCTGCCTTTATGAAGGCTTTATCGCTGAAGGTATTTCCAGACTCTGCGCCATCTCCTCGCGGTAAAGGAATTCGTCAGCCGCACGATTTAACATCGTGTCGTTGCATCGGATGTGTGATTAATTCTGAATCTTCAAGGGCGCAGTAGACAAGTGACAGTTTCGGTCAGGCTGCTTAATGTCCGAAGAAATCAGTGCGTGTACTTGGAGTCAATCCTTCGAACAAAGCTTTGGGGGCTCGCTCTGAAAGTTGATAGGTAGATTTAAACTAAAACCTATCAACTAATGTGGAGTACCTACGTAGTATTCGATGGCTACAAACGGGTAATTAGTAGTATACACACACTGACAGAACAGGCACGATGAAATTAAAAAGGGTGTCATGGAGGCTGGAGTTCAATGACCCGATAGCACATGAGGAGCGCTGAGGGACCAGTCAGCGAGCCGAATCCCACGCAGCCGCGTCAGGCAGCGGTATGAGATCGGCGAAACGCGCGTTTCTGGGCTTTTAGCTAGTATCTGTGCTTTCGTTATGATAAGCATTTACGTATTTGTATACTATCGACTGCCTGTTTGAAGCTTGTGAATATTACGTGGTTATTGCACATTAGCTGATGGATTACAGCATTAGGATTCATATCAGCTTTCGCACCAAGCCTAAAAAGATTTGTTTCGAAGGATTTGCTCCAAGTTCATGTATTTATTTCTAAGGAAATTATAAAGGGAACCTTCAGAACTGTTCGTCCTACCTTATCCCGTCGACTGCTCCTACGTATTACTATCGCCAGTACTGCCGATTTCTTGGTTCTTTGCAGTAATCACAGTACAATTATAACCACACGCGTTTGCGGTAACTGGTAGGTAGAATAGAGTTAAAGCCGTTGTATTCAAGTTGCATCCAGATGGGTCAAGTGCAAATGACCTTGCAGATAGTTGTGGGTTAGATAAGGCTCGCAGTGGGGGGCGTTCGTCGAATAAATGTCTTTGATTCAAAAACTTCGTTTGCCCCGTGGCAACTGGGCGCAGTATTCAGTGGCGGCCGTAATTGTAGCTCATGCCTCCGTGAAATCTGTGGCGGTGGAACGGGGTCCACATGGGACAGTTGCCCTTAACTTGCTAGCGGTACTACTGGACCTATGTATGAAACTGCCGGGTCGGTATTTTATGATCTGAGTGAAAAATTAAATAAAGGAGGGTTATAAAATGAACCTCACGTAAAACTCTTTTTCTGCTCATTTTCTTCTGCTGGATCAGTTAAGGTGCCACGGTGATCCAGTTTTCTGTTCAGAGTTTCTCTGCAGTCCCATACTTTAAATTTCAACTCGAACACATACTTTAGCTTTCAATACGCATAGCCAACGGATATATAGGGCAGATTTCCTATCTCATGAAACGTTAACCTAAATGTTAAATTGGTTTTCGATTAGAAAAAAATACTTCAGTAGGGTTCGAATATTAGATTGCATGCAGTCTAATCTGATGATATTTCAGCCACGCCAGGCTGCCGGCTTTTGAACGAGCTCCCTTTCTGACCACTTGCAAAAAGCATACCCTGTCAACAGTGGCTATTTATCTAGGATCCATTTTTTCATCGATTTTTTGTGCCTTCGTAAATTTAAACGTATTCTGTAGAAGCCACGTAGAAAAAATATTTTTAAACGTTAGGTAGTCAACTCCCTTACATCTATACTTGAAAAATCCTATCTTTTGGCTTTAAAAGGCTTCCTAATTATGAGATTTTTAAGACAATTAAATGTTCATTTATTATACACCGTAACCGACAATGTATTAATGTTGCCTATAAGTATCCAACGTGATCCACATGCACTGCAAAGTATTATGAGCACTATGTGACCTATTCCTCATGGCGTAGAGGAATGTTTGAGTTTCCTTAAAATGCATACTGTGTAGTTTGAAGCATAAAGTGGATGCGATGAAACCTCCGCGCCAAACTCTCCACCGACTTCTAGTGAATTTCGCGACGTAGAGCCTCGTGTTGTCAAGCTGCAGGATGGCACCATTTCGATGATTTGAGATTTTCATCAGTGCTAGTTTACGTTGTTGATGAAC
The DNA here is from genome assembly GCA_017591395.1 of Schistocephalus solidus. NCBI lineage: Eukaryota > Metazoa > Platyhelminthes > Cestoda > Diphyllobothriidea > Diphyllobothriidae > Schistocephalus > Schistocephalus solidus. Next base: position 29,468 of record WEDG01000485.1, read on the forward strand.
AAGGCGATTTCATGCCAGTAATGAGGCTGCAACATACTGAATTGTGCTCTACTCACTCAAATCGTACGGAATTCAAGAACCAGTCTTTGGACTTCTCCCGGCGATTACAGATGTCGAGTTATTGTTGATTTGCCGCCTACCAGCTCTCTGGCCTATTCTCGCACTGCTCGACGGAATTTGCATGGATTAAAGCATTGAGGCGATCCTCGTTGATGTGTGCCTTCCGTCCACAGCGTGGAGCTCCCAGCGTACCAAAACTGCCTTCTTCGAAACAGGCAAACCATTTCTGACCTGTTCTTTCAGCAATAGTCTTCCCCGTCAACAACAAAAATGTTTCTGGCTGCCTCCACTGCGTTGCGTCCTCATTTAAACTCGAAAGAAAAATATATCAGACATGTTCATTTTTGTCGACCTGAACTTTCTTAGTACTGCAAATAATCAAAATTAATGCGAATTAAAAATAATAAAAAAAATCTGAAAACGCTTGGCTAGAGAGACAAAATGACATATAACATGAACACATCAAAGAAAATAAAACACGATAACATTTTGCATAACTGAAAACCTGAAAAACTTATGAAACAACCCAATACTATTGCAATGTTACTCCTTAAAGTTTAAGAGGACTGCATGTCACATCCATGTGCGCGCGATCTCTGGTCTGTTTTCCTCATCAAAAACCTCTTCTTATAATTTTTCCTTCACACGGGTGCAAACACATTACATGAACTGCGCACCACTGGAACCCTTTCCGTCCAAGCGCATTATCTTGCTTCAGTGAGCTAACTACCAACTTTAAGGTATGCAACAGTAGAATCCACCTTATTGCAACCGACCGTTGGCTGAGGTAGATCGAATGCTAACTGCAGACTCGTATCTTGAACGGTAACCTGTCTCCCCGTTAGAGAATGCCACAATAGCGCGCGGGAATAAGGTAGAGCAATAAAATGTATAAGTATATATATGTATAGGTATGCCGGAGATTGCTGCTAACAGGATCACAAGTGTCACGTTTTCAAACAAATGAGCTCCATCTACTACTATTTTTAGTGGTAAATACGTAAAACTGCAGCTTTCGGGGACAAAAAAGAAGCTACGTGCAGTTAGCCGGTCTTAGTATGGACAACGGAGGAAGGTACCCCACGGCCCATAACGGTATTGGCGAGAATTGAATATGCAAGGTCACAGATAAAATACACCACAGGGAATACTGTAAAACGATCGGATGATGGCGCGCGTTGCTGACAACGGGACAGTATCTGAAGCATTCGCAGAGAACAACGGAGTGAAGCAAGGCTGCGTCCTTGCGCCTACCCTCTTCAGCCTCATGTTCTCTGCCATGTTAATGGATGCCTACCGTGACGAACGCCCCGGGATCCGCATCGCCTACCAGATGGACGGCCGACTCCTCAAACAACGACGGATGCACTTCCGCTCGCGTGTCTCAACAGCCACCATCCACGAACTTCTATTCGCTGACGACTGCGCACTTAATAGAACGACAGAAGAGGAAATGCAAAGAAGCATGGACCTCTTCGCTGCCGCCTGTGACAACTTCGGACTTCGCATCAACACTGAGAAAACTGTTGTGATGCATCAACCGCGCCAACACTCTCTACACCGCAGCTCACATCAATGTCAATGGCGCCCAACTTAAATCTGTGGATACCTTCACGTACCTAGGCAGCAATCTCTCACGCAGCACCAAAGTCGACGATGAGATCACCCATCGGATCGCTAAAGGCAGTCAAACCTTTGGACACATGCAAAATGTGGTCTGGAATCGACATGGTCTCCACCTCAGCACCAAACTCAAGATGTACAAAGCTGTCATATTGCCGACGCTGCTGTATGGAGCGGAGACGTGGACGATCGACCAAAAGCAGGCGCGGAAGCTCAACCACTTCCACCTCAGCTGTCTCCGCAGAATACTAAAGCAGAGTTGGCAAGACAGGATACCGGACACGGAAGTGCTAGAACAATCAGGCATTCTCAGCATTTACGCTCAGTTGAAACAACTGCAACTGCGCTGGAGCGGTCACCTTGTGCGGATGGACGACGAAAGGCTACCCAAATGACTCTTCTACGGAGATGTCGCCATGGGGTTCTCGTCGAAAAGGGGTCAAGTACGACGCTACAAAAACACTCTGAAGACCTCCCTGAAGCAATTGCAGATCAACCCGGAGTCCTGGGAGGTCCTTGCTCGGAATCGATCGGCTTGGAGGAGAACAGTGAAGACAGGGGCAGCAATCTACGAAGCCAAAAGGATCGCCGCTGCCAAGACCAAAAGAGCTGCACGAAAGTCACCAGCGCCCCGGACCAACATCGCCAATGCCCAGGCCCTTCCAACATGCCCACGTTGTCACCGCACCTTCCGCGCGTGAATCGGCCTAGTTGGTCATCTTCGGACGCAATGCATCAACAATCCGACATTTCAAAATTCTTCGTCAACGTCTGCCAACTCTCCTTCGGACTCTTCCAACCTCACCCCTGCCATCAATTCCATTAGTACCACCATCATCGAGACATCACAACGCTCAGCACGTGTAACCCCACCACCACCACTACTACCATCAACGATAGGGAATTTCTCCTAAACTGTCCTCATTGCGACCGCACACTCACCTCACGCATCGGCCTGGTCGGTCACTAGCGAATCCATCGTACAGAGACTGGTGAACCAGTGCCTGGCGCTTCAACACACAGCAGAGATTGCCGCCTCCACTGCCCTCACTGTCCTCGTGCATGCACTCATCGCATGGGCCTGTTCGGACACATGCGCACTCATAAAAACATGTGGTAAACCACCGGAGGCTAAGCTACACCACCGTACACAACCTACACCAATACATCGACAACACCCTCACCATTACCATGTAACTGAGTCTATCATGGTTTCCTAGAGACCGTGGCTGGGAAGGTTGCTTATCTGACGCTTACACCAGGCCACGCCGTCGGCTCTGTGTATGTGCTGTGTGTGTCGAATGGCTGACCATTGGACTGGGAGTCAGACGGCGATTGCTGCTCCATATCCCCTGAGTTAGTGAATCCTGGTGTGTGCTTTATGGGGGCCAGGTCGTGCTGCGGCGCGCGAAGACGGGTACGCCGATCCTTCAGCTAATGCGCTTACTCCCACATCCGGCAACTAACCGGCTTGGACATTAGTCTGACTGTGGGGGTGAGGGAGAGAGTGAGGTCGACAGCTCAGCGCATTTTCCTCACTATAAACAATCTAACGCGCTTGAAACTATCACGGTGCGCTAAAAGTCGTGGCTTGGAAGGTTGCCAACTGACGGGATAACTCGGACCACGTGGTCAGCCCAACGTGTGTTTTGTGTGGAGTGGCTGACTGGCGGACTGAGAGTCAAACTGCAATGGCTCCTTCTTAATGTGTCCTTTATGGCACTCCCACTCCGAGGGATCCGAGCTAGGTGTGGTGGTACGCCGAGGGGCGGCTCCGGCCGCACCAGCCACCTGCGCCCTCTCCCATCTCCGGTCTTCTTGACTGTGTGATGAGGCCGGGCTCAGGTGGGGGAGGAGAAGAGAGTGCGGTAACGTTGAGTGCCGCGGTTGGAAGGTTGCCAACTGACAATTACACTCAAACCTCGCAGTTAGTCCAATGTGTGTTGTGTGGAGTGGCTGACTGGTGGTCTGAGAGTCAGGCTGCGATGGCTCCTTCTTAACGTGACCTCTGGCTCTCTCTCACGTATGAGATGTAAGCTTTTCAACCCCCTGTTGTGTGAAATCCTGGTGCTTGTGTTTGGGGGGCCAGGTCGTGTACGTAGTACACGTAGACGAGGTTACCAGCAGCTGCACCCGCTTCCGCTTCAGACAACTGACCGGCTCGGACAGTGGTCTGATTGTAGGGGTGGGGGAGAGAGTGAGGTCTCTAGCTCAGCGTATTTTCCTCGCTATAAACAATCTAACGCGATTGAAACTATCACGGTGCGCTAAAAGTTCGTGGCTTGGAAGGTTGCCAACTGACGGGATAACTCGGACCGCGTGGTCAGCCCAACATGTGTTTTGTGTGGAGTGGCTGACTGGGGGACTGAGAGTCAAACTGCAATGGCTCCTTCTTCATGTGGCCTTTATGGCACTCCCACTCCGTGGGATCTGAGCTAGGTGTGGTGGTACGCCGAGGGGCGGCTCCGGCCGCGTCAGCCACCTGCGCCCTCTCCCATCTCCGATCTTCTTGACTCTGTCTTGACACCGGGCTCAGGTGGGGGAGGAGGAGAGAGTGCGTTAGTTGCTGCGCAAGGCTACTATCACTTAAAACTAATTCACGCGCAAGTCACTGTCCGTGCACCACCTGGTGTGGAGCATACGGTTGACCTCGTCGAAATCGACGGTCGAACTGCCGTGTGTGTTCACCCCCTAAACGGGCTACGTGGTAGATGCGTTGGACCAACACAGGCGGCCCCATCAGGGCATGGCATGCGTTAATTGGGTTGCGCTCCCATAACAAATGCCGAACATGGAGGTGTGGTGGCACGCCTAGGGGCGGCTAGGACTTAGGGGACCCAGCCGCGCCAGCCACCTGCGTCGTCTCCCGCCTCCAGTCTTCTTGACTCTGTCTTGAAACCGGGCTCAGGTGGGGGAGGAAGAGAGAGTGTGGTAGCTGCAGCGTAAAGCTACTATCACTTAAAAATAATTCACGCGCAGGTCACCGTCCCTGCTCCACCCTTCCATGTAGCATACGGTGGACATCGTCGGACTACGATGGTCAAACTATCGTGTGTGTGTGTGTGTGTGCCCCCTAAACGGGCCACGTGGTAGATGCGTTGGACCAACACGGGGGCCACATCAGGGCACGGCATGCGTTATTCGGGTTACGCTTCCATAACAAATGCCGAACATGGAGGTGTGGTGGCACACCTAGGGGCGGCTAGGACTTAGGGGAGCCAGCCGCGCCAGCCACCTGCGTCCTCTCCCGCCTCCGGTCTTCTTGACTCTGTCTTGACACCGGGCTCAGGTGGGGGAGGATGAGAGAGTGCGGTAGATGCAGCGCAAGTCTACTATCACTTTAAACTAAATCACGCGCAAATCACCGTCCCTGCTCCACTTTCCCATGGAGCATACGGTGGACATCGTCGGACTACGACGGTCGAACTGTCGTGTGTGTGTGTGTGTGTTGGGGGTGTAGGAGTACTAGTTAGGGGTTGCAGCACACAGATAGCATTTGGTCGCTCCATTTGTCTCGTACATGTGGTGAATGCTCCTGTGGCCGCCTCTAACTGGTACCCAACTCTCACCTGTGGCTCCTCGAAGTTGGGTTTTTCCCAGCGGCCACACCACGGGCAACCGTCACGACCGGAGGGCTAAACCAGGTGAGTGTCGCTCGGGCTCTGTGTGCCTCCACACCCGGTACGTCTGATTCCCGAACTTCCCACCTTCCTCCTCTTAAAATGTCTTACGGTGTGGGCGACAGCAACCCCGTAGACGGCCCAGGCTTACTCGGGTCGTTCTCCCAATAAAACAAAACCGTGACCCATAGTGGAGTTCGGCAGCCGTCTGGGATTTCTGAGCAGCCCTATTTAGGGACAGCACTGCTTGCCTCCTAGTTGAGGAAGGGGCTAGAAAAGGTGCCCTAAACAAATGCCGGTTATCACGTCTACTGCAGTCGGCCGCGGCTCGCAGATCGCAAAATACGCGGTCGTAAAACTCAAACAAACAACAATACCCCCGTACCCATCCCACCTCGCATTACCCTCCAGGCTGCTCGGGTGAGTCCACTCACACTAGCAGCCGGGAATGTTCGCTCCCTTTTAGACAATCCTAGGAGCAACCGGCCGGAACGGAGGACGGCGCTAGTCGCTCGGGAACTGGCGCGCTACAAGGTGGACATTGCTGCTCTCATCGAGACCTGATTCTTCGAGCAAGGTCAGTGGGAGGAGGTGGGTGCTGGCTACACCTTCTTCTGGAGCGGCCGGCCAAATGCAGAGCGACGCGACGCTGGTATTGCCTTCGCCATCCGGAACGACATCGTTGGACGTCTGCCATGTCTGCCGCAGGGTATTAATGATCGCCTGATGAGCCTCCGCCTGCCTCTTCGGGGAGACCAGTTCACCACCATCATCAGCGCCTACGCTCCCCAATGACGAGCTCTGATGCGGCGAAGGACAAATTCTACGAGGACCTGCACGCCCTGCTGGTGACTGTGCCGAAGGTGGACAAGTTAATTGTCCTTGGTGACTACAACGCCCGCGTTGGTACGGACCACGCTGCCTGGCAGGGAGTGCTGGGTCCCCACGGTCTCGGTAGCCGTAACGATAACAGCCTCCTTCTTCTGCGCACGCGTGTGGAACACCGTCTCCTGCTGACCAACACCTTCTTCCGCCTTCCGATGCGGGAGAAGGCTACGTGGATGCACCCTCGGTCGCGGCGCTAGCATCTGCTGGACTATGTGCTCGTTCGGAGTCGAGATCGATAGGACGTGCTGGTAACCAAGGCGATCCGCGATGCCGATGGTTGAACAGATCACCACCTCGTCATCTCCCAGATCAGGCTCCGACTGCAACCCCGACAAAAGCCCCAAGGTAAGAAGCCGCCACGTCAGTTAAATACTCTTTTGTTAAATTTGCCTGCTCACTGTTTTGATTTCAGCAACCAAATAACCGAGAAATTGGAGGACGTGCATGCTCCAGCTGATAATGCTACCGTGGAGACACGATGGTGTCCACTGCGAAATGTCATCCAGTCCACCGCCCTCGAAGTCCTCGGACGCGCACGCCGTCAAAACCAGGACTGGTTTGACGACAATGACGTCGACATCAGCAACTTACTCGCGGAGAAGAATGGACTACGCAAAGCCTACGTTGACCTTCGGACTGACGCCACCAAAGCAGCCTTCTTCAGATGCCGCTGCATTGTACAACAACGGCTGTGGGAGATGCAGGATGCCTGGATGATCTGGAAGGCTGAGAAAATCCAGGGATATGCTGACCGAAGTGAAATGAAAACTTTTCAAAGCCATCAAGTTAATCTACGGCCCGTGTATCAAGGGGACCACACCACTGCTCAAATCTGACGGCACAACACTGCTGACAGAGAAATCGCAAATTCTGAAGCGCTGGGCCGAGCACTTCAGAAGTGTCCTTAATTGCTCATCAGCCATCTCCGATGCTGCCATTGACCGGCTCCATCAAGTGTACACGAACGATGACCTGGATCTGCCGCCTTCTCTAACAGAAACCATCCGGGCCGTGCAGCAGATTTCCAGCGGTAAAGCACCGGGAGCCGACGCAATCCCACCGGAAATTCTACAAGTACGGTGGGCCCCGGCTTATGGCAGAACTCACAACACTCTTCCAGGAGATGTGGCGCCAAGGACTATTTCCTCAGGATGTCAAATACACGACCATCGTCCATCTCTACAAATGGAAGGGGAACAGGCAACTCTGTGATAATCACAGAGGCATCTCGTTGCTCAACATCGCCGGGAAGATCTTCGCCCGTATCCTTCTCAATCGTCTTATCGGTCACTTAGAGCAGGGCCTGCTCCCGGAAAGCCAATGGGGCTTCCGCCGACACCGCGGAACAACCGATATGATCTTTGCCGCCCGCCAGCTACAAGAGAAGTGTCAGGAGATGCGAACTCACCTATACACTACCTTCGTGGATCTAACGAAAGCCTTTGTCACGGTGAATCGTGACGGACTGTGGAAAGTCATGCAGAAATTTGGTTATCCTGAGCGGTTCACGCACATGGTGCGTCAGCTTCATGACGGGATGACGGCGCGCGTTACTGACAGCGGGACGGTATCTGAAGCATTCGCAGTGACCAACGGAGTGAAGCAGGGCTGCGTACTGGCCCCAACCCTCTTCAGTCTTATGTTCTCGGCTATGCTGATGGACGCCTACCGTGAAGAGCAGCCTGGTATCCGCATCGCCTACAGAACTGACGGGCACCTTCTCAACAGTCGGCGTATGCAGGGTCCAACGCGCGTGTCTACGACTACAGTCCATGACTTGCTCTTCGCGGACGACTGCGCCCTTAACACCGTGATGGAGGAGGACATGCAAAGGAGCATGGACCTCTTCGCCGAAGGCTGCGCCGATTTTGGATTAACAATAATTACAGCAAAAACGGTTGTCATGCACCAGCCGCCACCCAGCACGGAATACAATGCTCCTCGAATCAATGTCAACGGTGCTCAACTCAAAAACGTGGAGACCTTCGCTTATCTAGGAAGCACGATATCGCGCAACACGAAAATCGATGACGAGGTTGCCCAACGGATCTCCAAAGCTAGTCAGGCCGTCGGTCGGCTGCAGGCCTCCATGTGGAATCGCCATGGCATTCACCTGAACACCAAACTGAAGATGTAAAGGCCGTCGTCTTGACGACACTCCTTTACGTAGCGGAAACCTGGACCGTCTACTCGAACCAAGCCAGGAAGCTGAATCACTTTCATCTCAGCTGCCTCCGCAGAATACTGAAGCTGAGATGGCAAGACAGAATCCCGGACACGGAAGTCCTGGAGCGGACCGGAATCCTCAGCATCCATGCCATGCTGAGGCAAGTGCAGCTGCGATGGAGCGGCCACTTGGTAAGAATGGACGCCGAGCGACTACCCAAACGAATTTTCTACGGAGATGTCGCTACGGGTTCTCGCCGGCAGGGAGGTCAAAAACGACGCTACAAGGACACTTTAAAGAAATCGCTGAAGCAACTGCAAATCAACTCGGCGACCTGGGAGGACCTCGCCCAGGATAGACCGGCATGGATAAGATCAGTGAAGACTGGTTCAGCAATCTATGAGGCCAACCGGATCGTCACCGCCAAGGCCAAAAGAGCGGCACGAAAGTCACCAGCGCACCGGACCAACACTGCCAATGCCCAGGCCCTGCCAACATGCCCGCGTTGTCAACGCATCTTCCGCGCGCGAATCGGCCTGGTTGGACATCTTCGGACGCAATGCACCAACAATCCGAAAATTCCAATTTCGATGTCAAATTCGGCCAACCCTCCTTCTGACTCTATCACCCTCACTCCTGGAATCAATTCCATTACTTCCACCATCATAGAGACCACATCCATCAACTCATCGCCTGTTACCCCCACCACCGCAGCCACCACCGCCTTCACTACCACCACCACCATCATCAATGGGGAATCTCTCCTAAGCTGTACTCAATGCGACCGCACATTCACCTCACGCATCGGCCTGGTCGGTCACTTACGAATACATCGTACAGAGACCGGTGAGCCAGTGCCTGGAACACCATCACACAGCAGAGATCGTCGCCTCCACTGCCCTCACTGTCCTCACGCATTCACTCATCGCATGGGCCTATTCGGTCACATGCGCATCCATGACAGCGGAATTCACCACAATGCCGACAACACCGATACACCATGCACACCCTCCGCTCCTGCCATTCTTAGCGCCCCTGCCACCCCCACTACCATGAATGACATCGCCCCAGCCTCTACCGATTTCTCCTGCCCACACTGCGCCCGCAACTTCAACTCACGCATCGGCCTGGTCGGTCACTGCGAATCCATCGCACGGAGGCTGGTGAACCAGTGCCTGGGGCTCCGACATACAGTCGACGCGCCCGCCTTCACTGACCTCACTGCTCCCGCACATTTACACACCGCATGGGCCTATTAGGACACATGCGCCTCCACGACAACCTCCGGTAAACCACCGGAGGCTAAGCTACATCAGCACACACTACCTACACCAATGCATCGACAACACCCTCACAATCACCATTTACCAGAGTATATCACGGTTTCCTAGAAACCGTGGCTGGGAAGTCTGCCAATCTGACGCTTCCACCAGACCACGCCGTCGGCTCAGTGTATGTGCTGTTTGTGTCGAGTGACACACTAGTAGACTGGGAGTCAGACGGCGATGGCTGATCCATATCCCCTGAGTTAGTGAATCCTGGTGTGTGCGTTATGGGGGCCAGGTCGGGCTGTGGCGCGCGAAGACGGGTACGCCGATCCGTCAGCCAATGCGCCCACTGCCATATCAGGCAACTGACCGGCTCGGACAGTGTCTGATTGTGGGGGTTGAAGAGAGAGTGAGGTCGACAGCTCAGCGCATGTTCCTCACTATAAACAATCTGACGCGCTTGAAACTATCACGGTGCGCTAAAAGCCGTGGCTTCGAAGGTTGCCAACTGACGGGATAACTCGGGCTGCGTGGTCAGCCCAATGTGTGTTTTGTGTGGAGTGGCTGACTGGCGGACTGAGAGTCAGGCTGCAATGGCTCCTTCTTAATGTGGCCTTTATGGCACTCCCACTCCATGGGATCCGAGCCAGGTGTGGTGGCACGCCCAGGGGCGGCTCCGGCCGCGCCAGCCACCTGCGCTCCCTCTCCCATCTCCGGTCTTCTTGACTCTGTCTTGACACCGGGCTCAGGTGGGGGAGGAGGAGAGAGTGCGGTAGCTGCAGCGCAAGGCTACTATCACTTAAAACTAATTCACGCGCAAGTCACCGTCCCTGCACCACCTGGTGTGGAGCATACGGTGGACCTCGTCGAAATCGACGGTCGAACTGCCGTGTGTGTGTGCCAATCTCGAAGTCTTCGGCCGCTACATCAGTTAGCATCACGTAAGCGGGCGGAAAATAGGTACTCCAAGGTTATGCGTTGAAGTAAAAAAGATTACGTAAGGCGGTATGTGACAGGCAAACCTTACGCTAACGATAATCGTAATTTTTAACTAAACCCACACCGTAAACCTGACACTAACCTTTATCCTATATGTAAGCATTTTCGAAATCTTAACAGAAATTGTAACATTAATATAACTACTGAAATCAAATAAGTAGGTACCTTGCTAGAAGAACAACGGGTGTTACATATTTAATCGTTGCCAAGGCGTACTATGCAGACCCTAAAGATTACTGGGAGAGGTTTATTGGAGGTCTGACGTTTCGAGTAGTCACTTCGCCTACCCATCTGGAGAGACGCACTTTGCTTGATCCAAATTCCGCTACTGCCACGTCGGACTCAGAGTTAACAATGAGTGACCTGTGTCGCCCCCGCAGAGTTAACAGCAGAGATAATTGGTCGTCCCGATGGTACAGAGCAGCTTCTGTCCCTTGACGAAAAGGTCCTTAGAACCAGATAAGGGGAGGCAAGTAAATGTGGGAGTTGAGGGAGTGGTCGATGGAAATCCAGACTTCTTGCATCTGTCTAGCTGTGTTATCATCACCCCGACCCACAATCTTAACTGTGTGTTCCGTCGGCGTGGTACGGGTTTTTACTTCTGACTTCGGATTCAACATTTCACATTCAACTGATGTTCATGCCTTCGTGTTGTTAGACGTCGGCCAGTTTCTCTTACGTAGTTTTGCAGCCTGCAGTTGCAATGAAGTCCATCGACAGTGGCTGGCATCTACATCGGGTCAGTAATTTTGGTCGCACCACTTACTGGCGGATTGCTGAGACAGGCCTGTGAACAACTATTCCAGAGTGACGCGAAGCATCTATCCGCGGCTTAAAATATCCCCTTTATGTACGCAACGCTCAGCTACAATTTTGGCTGAGTACACCCTTCGTTCCGTTTCCTTTGCTGCATTCGGCTCCGTTCTACGAATCCTCGCGGATAGCTGTTGGCTCTGACGAGTTCCCGATGGAGCTTCATCTCGTCCCGTTTTACGGCTGCGTGCTACGATGAGGTTCCATCCGCCGGTATAGCTTGCATACACAGTTCGTTTGTGGTGCAGCAGGTGGCTGCTGCGTGTTCGTCGGTTCCTATAGGCTGACGTCGCCAAGTTGTCAAACTTTGTTGCCGAATGGACTCGGTCAAACATTTAAGGTCAAAGAGACCGAGATTCTAGCAAGAGGTGAGAATCACGTGAGGAGAGGCAGCCGTTAATTGTAAAAGGTATGCATTAGCAGAGCGACTACAGTCTAAAAATGCTACAACTTCCGTTGTAAGAATTATTCGTATCTCACGCTATCATTTTTCTATGTCTCTCTCTCTCGCCCTCTCTCTCTCTCAAAATTTTTTGAGCTGGCATCTGAAAAGACAGATGAATAAAGTTCTTGTTCTTGTCTTCTCGATAACTTCCTGGGACTCGATTTTTTGCGTGTATTGTTGGACTATGTCTCCGGTTTCACCCAGGCCACCGTGCTCGAAATCTTATCTTACCTTTCTGGTTGTATCTCGGGGGAATAAGATGTCTCACATTCCACACGAAACACATGAGAGGGTTTTTAGCGTGGACTACCTCAAAACTGTTGACCCTGACACTCCTCCGGACGAGTCCTGTGCTCCCGTACCCTTTGTCTCCTTTACTTTTTACTCCTAGTCCCTCCATGTCCGCTGCCACCGCCTGAAAATCCATCATCATCCTCCTCCACATCATCCTCAGCAACAACAGCAGCATCATCTAACCCTCCCACCGCAATAGTCTGCATGAATTGACAGAGACGGCGTATGAAGTTGGCTGGATCCTTACCGCATTGTGAAAGGTTGACAAGATCATCTCCCTTCGAAAACGGACACTAGAGCTGAACACCTGTTCAGGAAAGTGCAGTCATTTTACGGTTTAGAGTGGAGCAGATAACCAACATGACCAGGGGGAGATGGTCCGTCCAGTTCTCTAGATTATCTTTGGCTCGTCAGTCTTCAGCTGACATTGAAACCGCTCGACATTCCCCTTTTCAGTCGGATGATAAGCTGTCGCGCGGATGCAAGTACATGCTAAAAAGGAACATAGATACTGCAACAGGTGAGACTTAACCTGGGCACCGCGGTCAGTCTTAATCATGAAGACGGACACTGAAGATGGTAACCGAACACCCGAGGAACATACTGACCACCTCTGGGGCTTCGATATCGGGCAGGCAGATGGCTTCCGGCCACGGCGTGAATCGATGCACACAGCTGAAATGACAGTAACAGACGTTGGACAGAGACACAGGACCTACTATGTTCAGGTAAATATGGCAGAATCATGCATCAGGTTGAGGGATGGTTCTGATGAATTTTGCTCCACTGACAGCCAAGACCCGCTCGCGTACGCTCTTTGAGGTCCTTGTGCATCCCTGGCCGCACGAAGCATTCGGGAACCCGGTTGCCAGTAGTGTGACACTTGGGGGTTTGACAAGTAGTGTGGGGAAGGCAGTACATTATGGCAAAAAGATGGCGGAGTATATCTGAAGGGAACTGATACATATATCCCAGATAATGAATGCAGAACTAATGTAGGTGCCTTGTGGAACGTAAAGAGAACCTCTAAAACCAATTTTACGATCTAAACCCCGTCTCCGCAGATAGTGTTCAACACTTTAAATCAACACTGGTGAATTGCAGTTATCAAAATCTAAACAAGAGACGAACAATTTGAGGTTTTCAGATAAAAACGCACATACTGAAGTTAAAACAACTTCGAGGGAACAAAGATAGCTCGGTAACTAGACCAGATAAGTGAACCGGCATAGTTCTAATAAACAGATCCGACTACGTAACAAGGATGCAGTTCATTTTTAAGACCAGACAAAATTCAAGCAATTAGAGAAAGAAAGGAATAGCACAGATACAGTTGAGGCACAGCTGAGAGAGAGAGAGAGAGAGGAACACGCTTTATTTTGAAGTACCATTCAAAATTTTAAGCAAAAAAATAAATGGCTTCATTCACTAAGAGAAAAGTATAAGTTAGCATACTATGCAAGAATCAAAGAGTCAAAAATGGACATCTAGTGGGGGAGACAGTTCCGATTTCAGCCTCTGTATTTCAGTCTCTTCATACAAAAGGTAGCATGCTAGAAATGGCAAAACAGAGCGCTGATATGCCGATATACGGAAAATTTAATGACGAAAGCCTCGGCGCATCTGACGGGCAGACTTCCTGGCAATCAGCTCAGAGCGAAGGAGATGGTAACATTACCAAGAATTCGCCCAGCAAATTGTTTGATTGCTGTGAAGTGCCGTGAAGGTGAAAAACACATTGGACAGATTTCTTAGGGTTGAGTGTAAGACCAGTATCTGACGATCAAGCTGAGGCATGGTTCAGGCCATCCTTCAGAGACTGGAGATGTGTCTAATTTTGAAGAGGATGGCCAACAACCATATCGTCGGTATATTTGATGTACAAACAGTCCTTTGGTGATCTTAAATCGGCAGTATGGAGGGAGAAGAGGTAAAGGGATAGGATGGCACCTTGAAGAACATCGCAGTTGTTTGGAAGGACAGTAGATTTCCGCTTGCCGGATTGTAAGAATTGAGAGCAGGAAGTAAAATAGTCTTCGAGCCAAGAGACAAGGGAGAGCCACACGTAGATGTTTTATAAAGGAGGAGATGGCGTTGAATGGTCTTGAAGGCAGAGGAGTAGTCAACAAATGCACATGCATTCACACGGCAGCCCTTATCTAAATCTCTTACAGCCGAATGTACCACAAGGGCAATGGCGTCTAGAGTACTACGCCTGGCCTTATAGGCAAATTGTAATGAGTCGGGGAAATTGGAGGAAAATGGCTTAATTGTATCGAGGGAGACTCGCTCGGCAAGCATCAGTAAAGCGGAAGAGCAGGCAATTGGAAGGAAAGACTTATTACCAAATCTAGCGGACTTTTAGTGATAGGGATGATTCTTACTGAACGCCAAATATCAGAAATCTTTGACTTCATGACGGACATATTTATAAGGTGGGTCAAAATAGGGACAATCTGAAAGCAGTAATATTTTCAAATAAATGGTGAGACATCACCCGGCCCAGCAGCAGTTGAACCAGGAACCTCTTTCAGGCATTTCTCCACTGTTGCCACTGACTGCTTAAGACCCCACGCAGAGGGTGTCATAAATGACGGTAACCTCGAACGCCTCCGACCAGTAGGCACACACATCCCTCGGTTGAATAGTCTACCAAACAGCTACAAGAAGGGTCTGCCAGTTCGTCCGATTTTAGACATGCGGAACCCCTCGTAGCAGGCAATAGCAACATGGTTGACGGAGAAACTCAAGGCCTTAGAGCAAAATCTGGCGCCACTAACTTATCGATATACGTTCGAATTTTTTGACGACGTCAAATACTCACAAATGCCGTTAATTAAGCAAACCTGTCTACCAAGTTCACGTTGGCGGTAGAAACGGCAGGTTTGATTCCTTTCTTAGATGTCCTCCTAAGCCGATGATCCAAAAGAGCGTTTATAGAAAGAAAACCTGATCTAGAAATTATACGAACTTCGACAGTTTCTTACCCATCCAACAGAAAGGCGATCTAGTCCGTTGTTGGGCGTAAAGGGCTAAAAACATTTTTCGGTGGACAGTATCGAAGATGAGTTTCAAAAGATCCAGAACCTACTTCGCGAGAGTGGGTATCCAGGTGGATTTATTAAAAAATATGGTCGTGAGACCAGAAACACCCACCGCATGTACTACAGAAAAGAAAGCCATATTTATTAAAGTCCTCTTTCAAGGGGATGCGGCAAGTGAACTCCTGAGAAGACTTCTTGACCAAGTCATCTCACAAACCGTCCCAGCGACGAGAATTTGGATATTATTCTCAACCAACCCGGTTTTACACGGAGAAGGTAAGAATGGGTTGCCAACTCAAACCCCCTTCATGTGCATCTACTTATTTACTTGTTCTCGTGGAGCAGGTTATATTGGTTACACATGTCTGCACCTATCTAAAAGAATAAGTGAACCCCCCGGCATGGTTTAGAAAAGACGAGATAAAAAGCATGAACAGTCCTTTTCTCGAACACATGGTTGAATCCGGGCGCCGTGTGGACCCCAACGAAAGCCATACGTGTGATTTATAAGGTGCCGGCAAACTACCCCCAAGTTACTGGGTCAGCGGCTGCTAGCAGCAGCAGAAGCCACAGCCATCAGGTTGAGAAAGCCGGTCTTGTGCGCACAAAATAACCTTCTACAAGCTCCGAACTCAGCAGGGTCAACGACGGCTTAACTATATGCACCCCACGTCGTCGCCTCTACCCCCTTCCACCGTGAACGGCTCCACCGAACCCGCACTGCCGCTTAACCAGCTGTCTCTTATCCTCACTCCCCCCTATTCACACGACTCATTTGTATGACGAGACTATTATTATTGATCGTATGTTTTAGCTTGTACCCCGTTCCCATATAAATGTACTGGCCCGACGAGAATTTATTAAAAGCACGCGTGTGCTTGCGAACTGGTCTTCTGAGATTGTTACATCTCAGCCTCCCATCAGATGCGGGATGTGCTTTCTGACAAGATAAACGGCAGGAGGTTCACGTCCAAATATGCTCGAGCGGAGCTCAGTCCTGCTTAGGTTCCTTGAGAAGAAAGCCGAAGACATGGTTGAATGTCCAAGATGCTGCTGAAGAACCGCGACAACAGCAAGATCGGGTGCATCGGCCATGAGAGAGATCGGCGTGTCAGCATGAAACTGAGTCAGGAGGGTAGTATCAGCCAGGACTTTTATATGCGCAAATGAAATGCTTGGCCGCCGATGTCAGTTAAAAGGTAGGCCTGGATCCCGAGAGGGGATTGGTCAGCGGGAGGATAGTGTTGGTGCAATTAGGTGGGTGGGGGCGTTGGTAGAATTGAATTATACTGAGGAACTGATGTAACTGACAGGTGTAGGTAGGAGGCAGAAGGTTTCGACTAGCAGCGACTTTGGAGGGTAGGGGACGATTGCTACGGGAGTCGTACAAGTGTCCGAGAAACTCCAGGGAGGAAATACCGAAGACACACTTGAACTGGTCGAGAACAACGTTGAATTGTAGAAGGCAGGATGTTCCATTTTTTCTTCTGTGATAGAGCTGGCCACAAAATAGTCCTCAATATAAGCGAAGAAAAAGGGCAGGCCACAAAGCATTCTGTCTATGAACCTGTGGAATGTTCGGGGGGCGTTGCGTAATCCAAAAGGTTAACCCAGAAACGCAAAGGGGGTGTTGACATCCGTCTTCGAAGCGTGCTCTGGAGGAATGGATACCTGGTAGGAGGTCCGGACAAGGTCGATCGTAGTAAAGAAAGACTTTCCGGATAATGCACCGACCATGTCCTAAAGGTAGGACGAGGGATAACGATCAGGGATAATGACGTTGTTCAAGGTCCTGTAGTCACTGCAGAGACAACAGTCAACAACGGCGGCCTTCGAAGCCATATGAAGGAGCCAGGTCCAAGGGCTTTCGGATTGACGCATGATGTCGATCTGAAGCACGTACTCGAACTTAGCCTTGGTGACAGCCAGACATTCAAGCACCAGTCAGGAGAGGCCGTGAACATGCAAGAGGAACAGTTGTTTGTATATGACGAACAACGTCCTGCGTTGGGGTAGAAGCACTTACGTTCGGATGGGGGTGCTCATGGCAGTTGGCAAGGTGCTGCAAAAATAGGCAATGTTAGGTCGAGTCAAGGATGGGAAAATAACGGGAAACCTTAGAAGAATTGATACCTCGGACTTGAGCCTGGTGGTCTGATTTTGTACTCAGAACTGCCAGCAATCGATCATAAACTCGAATGAGGAAAGGAAGTCTGCATCAAGAATGGCCCAGCGGACGTCAATAAGGACGAAGATCTTAGGGAAGGGACTCCAGAAGCTGATATGTTAAGAGAGGGAGCACATACCGAAGGTGGCGATTGGAGAAGTATTGACGCCCTGAAAGAAGAGGTCGGGCTAGGAAACTGAGGATTGGCTGCTGTAGGCGAAATGACACTGAACAGCTGTAACACTCCAGTTGTCGCAGACGTAGAAATTTCAACTAGGACTAAAGCCGCCAGGACGATTGGCTTACTGACCTTCGGGCTTTGGCACCAAAGGTGGTGGGATACCAGCAGGTGGCGACCCTTTTGAGATTAAGTGACGGTGTATGCTGGACCTGTCGAGTTAAGAGTTTGAGGGGAGCCTATCCGTTTTTAAAAAGAGCAATTGCATGATGTCGCAATTTCAGACCTCAAATGCGAGAGGGGACACACAGGAGAAACCGAGGAATTCAAAAGTTTGGCAAGTGACGGTTTAGTGAAGCCATGCATCTCCATAAGCTGTTCAGCCACCTGAGTAAGTTGGGTACCTTAGTGAATGTCAGAAGCAGGTACCAGAATGTTCTGCACTTCTTTTGGTTAGTTTATCCCAGCAGCTGAAGTTATAAGAGAAGAAGGTCCGAGTACTGGCACTGATTGAATGACTGCTCTGCTGGATCTAAACGGAGCCAGGGCTGCTATTGGTTGATGACCTCCAGCTAGCTTCACGAAAGGATGTTGGTTACTAAATTCTCCACATCGTTGTCACATCAAATGCCACAGGAAAGTAGGAATATTTCTAAGGATGGAGCTCAGCCATGTCTAGCATTTGCGTGTTCGATCTTTTTGCGGTCATAAATACCGCGGCAGCCTAAGTTATCAGGGAAGAGCCTAGTCGCTACGACCTTCTGGCCCGGCTCCGTAAAAGGAGAGAAGTCGTGGGACGCCAGTGGGAAAGATGGTGTATTCTGTCGAGAACTATCAGAGAAGGGGTTGGTAGACGTTGAATGCCAGATGAGGGCAAGTCCGGCGCCGTGGCTGCGGCGTCCCAAGTGTAATACAGTGGCGATGCCATGCGTGAGTCAGCCTCAAGTGTGATTGACCTGTTTGAACAGCCGGGATTGTCGAGGAACAGACAGCCTCTGGTGCGCACGTACATGCAATCACGAGTGATTCAGCTTTGCAATATGCGTATGGTGTTGGCCTACTACAAATTATCAATTGTCAACGCTTAACCATACCGTTGACTAGAAAGGAGTAACATAAGCGTTTGGTGGAGTCATCAGTTGTCCAAATGCGATGCTCGAAAATCGCGAATTCCTAAAGCATAAGCCACGAAGGCAGCCTGGGTTTAGGAGCTTTTACTGAGACGAAGGAATGGACCGGTAGTTTAGCGAACAGATACTGCAAGCTGGCTCCTCAGGAGAATAAGCGAGATAAACTTTTATTAGCTTTCCGACGCGGGGTGCGCGCGTGTATCTGCGCGGTGTCCGCCTCCAGCCAATTAGCGAAGGTCGCAGCCTTGATTGGTCTCGATCTCTCGCCAGGTTAATGCCAAGTCACGCGCGACCCCAGCAGCGAATTGACCGAGTGTGAGGCGGGCAGAAACTTGGCAGAAGTAGCCGAGCTGGTGCTCGCGACACCGGGCTGCCACAGGCTTTCCGTGTCAGAGAAGTGATGCTTCGTCATCTCCGCTCAACAATTCTTCTTCGGATGTCCTTTCGGTAGGGGAAACGATGGGTAAGCCGCATTTGGAAGAAGGAGTGAACCGAGACGTTGAGTAGGTTAAGGGTAAGGTAAAGCCATAACTACTGTAATACGATGACCTGAACACTACTAAACAATGGGTGACCGTGGATACATTCGCTGTGGCGGTCATTTGGCTGAGAACACTACGGTCAGCTAGGGGCCGTTTACAGTGCGCAGGTTTTATGATACGAAAGTGAATGAGAAGAAATACATGCGATTGGTGGGACAGGAGCTTTATTCACCTGCATTTCGAATTCCAACTCGAAGCCATCATCAGAGAAAGCATCAGATACGGGTAATTCGTACACAGGGAGTTGCAGTATTTATAGGATGCCGTCGCTATGCTACGGTACGCCTACGGCAATTAACAGCTCCCCCTTCAGCGATGACGACTGTTCTCTGGTGCGTTAATTGTTTGATGGCCGGTGTGCGGGTCGTTATCCGCTGAAATTTCGTCACCCGTGTTGAAGCGTGGCGTGATGATTGCTCGGCCCGCTGGCTCACCGGCACCGTCGTTGGAACGTGTGTTCGCCTCAGCGCTCCCCGAGTGGCCGATTGCTCTGGCCAACCTGATTCTCAACACCAAATTTGGGTCGGGTAGGTCATTGCGCAGACTGGAGGCCTGTAAACCAGGACTCAAGCAACTCACGGCTTACGCAATTATCACCTCTTGCAAGAATTGCTGATTCATCGAATTTGAATTTGTGGCTGGTTCTCTCCGAATGAGCCGCGAATTGAGAATTGGCGTCATTTCGCCGCACTGCTGCCGTGTGTTCGCGTCTGAAGTAGTCTTCCGGCGTAGTTGCTTCGCCTACACTTGATCCAATTAACAACTCTAGATGTTTCTTGCCACGGCAGTGGGTCCTTTGGTTCCATTACCTGACGCCGAATGGCGGCCTCCGATACATTTTTGACGTATGGGATCGCATGCCGATATTAAGGTTTGGTGTGATTTTATCGTTCATCCCA
Source organism: Schistocephalus solidus (assembly GCA_017591395.1). Lineage (NCBI taxonomy): Eukaryota > Metazoa > Platyhelminthes > Cestoda > Diphyllobothriidea > Diphyllobothriidae > Schistocephalus > Schistocephalus solidus. Next base: position 49,605 of record WEDG01000485.1, read on the forward strand.
TTTGCGTATGCACCAGTTGACGAAGTTGCGTGGGTAGCCATTGGTTATGAACACTCGTCGCCAACCTCCGACACGGGTGACGAAATTTCAGCTGATCATTATCCGGATGCCGGCCCTCAAACAATTAACGCGCCAGAGCACAGTAGTCATCACTGAAGGGGGAGCTGTTAATTGCCGTAGGCGTGCCGTAGCAACGCGATGCCATCCTATAAATACTGCAACTCTCTGTGTACGAATAACCCGTATCTGATACTTTCTCTGATGATGGCTTCGAGTTGGAATCCGAAATACAGGCGAATAAAGCCCCTGTCCCAGCGATCGCATCTACTTCTTCTCAATTACTTCATACGACTTGCGTTTTCCCTTGTATCGACGAAAGGGAATTTCAAGCAGCGATACCTACTTTGAGAAAAATTTTGAGCCAATACAGTCTAAATGAAAGATGGCTGCTTAAACTGCCGTCGATAAGTTGGTGTTGCAGAAGAGTCGTTTTATTTGAGCCATGAAACGGTTCGGATCCCACCGAGACTGCCAAGTTTTTCCACAATTGGGTCAAATAACTTGTTCAACTTTACAAAAACCCCTATTTATTATGTGCACCTGGTAATCATCTGGCGGATTATAGCTTTATTTCTTCAGGAATCATGCTTGGCAGTCAGCTTACTGCGTACAAATTGGTGGTTTCCATGCGTTGCAGTGGGTTGGGCAGGTAAATTGACCCGAGTGTGATTAAACTCACGGCTCCTGGTGAGGCCTCGTAACTCAGGTAGTTAGAGCGTTGGGTGTTGTTGCCATTGGTTCTAATCTCATCGAGACTGCCGAGGTTTTCGAAATTGGGTCAAATGAATGGATTAAATTATTATTATTTGGATTGGTGTGTTACGGTTTTGATTTCAAAGGATTGGTTGATGAATCCAGATTATGTGGTCGATATGTCAACGGATATATGAAGACATGAGTGTATGCGCTAGATGGACGTCCCATTCACGCTTGAGCAGCTGCTTGAGGCTCAGGGAAGCCCGTTAAAGTTTTCTTGATGAGAGCTTTAATGGTTCACTCTATGTTGAGGTACTGCGATGGCATCCACTCCCGCTATTGTCAAGGCTGTCGCAGTTGATTTGGCAAAAGGTTCAAACTCTGACTCCTTGATGGCGCACCGCTTGGCATTTCAAAAGCCATCACGCATATGATATATCCGTCACCCAGTTAGATTACGTGAGGGCAATCTAATGCAGCATATATGGGATTATCTTCGATCAATTCTTACTGAAAATGGAACCATGTGCAAACCTGTTCTGAAATCAACCGTGATCTTATGTATGGTTGGAATAGGATTACAGAGGAATACCTATCATACCTATCAAATCACCTTATCCGCGTAATGTCGAGACATTACGCTACATGCGTGCGACAGGCGACCGGTCGAGGACGCGCGTTCAGAATCCTTTGTCCTGCCTGGCCGTGGTTCAACCTGTTACATTTCCCCCACTCCATATATCCAAACTTTTGCTGTCTCCCTTTCTCAGTACACGTCCTGCCTACAACCAGCCCTCTGTTTTGAATACATAACTACCCACTTGCCGAGACGGATTGGAAAGGAAGTCACCACAAGGGTTAGCCCACCTCATAGTAATGTCTTAAGGGGACCACAAGTATTTGCAGCTAAAAAGTATAGTTCCCACTTGGCATTGAGCCATTTCTCGTTGTCGGACCAACGGTGTATGATTAAAACATTTTAAAATCTTTGAACAGATTCTAGATTCGATGAACTAAAGAAGGCATTTCAACGAAAGTTGGACCTCATAATTCGCATACGAGCTGTCTTTTAACTAACCATCAAGATCACGCAAAAAGTACTGTTTCCACAATTAGCACCAACTACCATTAACTAGATGACAGGTGAAATTCACATTCCGGCGTCTGTCCTTTCTTTGCCTTAACGCAGCAGTGACGATGGTTCGGAGACTCGATAGGATTCCGCATTGCGTCTGGCCAATCATTGAAACGGAGAAGGCTTGCACAGGGTTCTACCAATCAAAGTTATCCCAAAGGACCATTCAGCTTCAGGACGGTGCGGTTACGGCCTCACTAGCTAGCCTCGGCGACAACGGGTGTCCGCCTCACGTCTGAGTGTCAACATAATTCATCGTATTCCTTATTCCTTCTCCGATAGTTCAACTGGCGATTTCGACTATGTCCACCGTGACCTCCACGGAAGGGCAGGGACGGTGACTTGCGCGTGATTTAGTTTAAAGTGATAGTAGACTTGCGCTACATCTAACGCACTCTCTCCTCTTCCCTTACTTGAGTATGATGTAATGACAGAGTCACGAAGACCGGAGATAGGAGAGGGTGCAGGTGGCTGGCGCGGCCAGAGCCGCCCCTGGGCGTACCACCACACCTGGCTCGGATCCCACGGAGTGGGAGTGCCATAAAGGCCACACTAAGAAGGAGCCATTGCAGCCAGACTCTCAGTCCACCAGTCAGCCACTCCACACAAAACACGCTTTGGGCTGACCACGCGGTCCGAATTATGCCGTCAGTTGGCAACCTTCCAAGCCACGGCTTTTAGCGTACCGTGATAGTTTTAAGCGCGTCAGATTGTTTATAGTGAGGAAAATGCGCTGAGCCTACCCCCACAATCAAACCACCGTCCGAGCCAGTGAGTTGTCTGATATGGGAGTGGGCGCATTGGCTGACAGGTCGGCGTACCCATCTTCGCGCGCCACAGCATGACCTGGCCCCCATAATGCACACACCAGGATTTACTAAATCAGGGGATATGGAGGAGCCATCGCCGTCTGACTCCCAGTCCACTGGTCAGCCACTCGACACACAGCCCATACACTGGGCCGACGACGTGGTTTGGTGTAAGCGTCAGACTGACAGCCTTCCAAGCCACGATTTCTAGGAAACCGTGACATTCACGGGTACATGATGATGGTGAGAATGTTGCCTATGTGCTGGTATAGGAAGTGTGCACTGGTATGGCTTAGCCTCCCGTGGAATACCGCAGGCTGTCGTGAAGGCGCATGTGTCCTAATAGGCCTATGCGATGAGTGAATGCGCGAGAACAGTGAGGTCAGTGGAGGTGGGAATCTCTGTTGTGTTGGTGCTCCAGGCACTGGTTCACCCGTTTCTGTAGGATGGATTCGCAAGTGACCAACATGGCAGATGCATGAGGTAAATGTGTGGTCACAATGAGGACAGTTTAGGAGAGAGTCCCAATCGCTGATTGTGGTGGTGGCGACAATTACGGAATTAGTGGGGTAACAGGTGATGAGTATAGGGATGTGGTCTCTATGGTGGTGGGAGTAATGGAATTTATGCCAGGGGTGAGGGTGGAGGAGTAATAAGTATGTTTGGCAGAATTTGACGTAGAAGTTGGAATTGTCGGATTGCTGGTGCATTGTGTCCGAATATGTCCGACCAGGACGATTCGTGCACGGAAGGTGAATTGACAGCGCGAGCATACTGGAAGGGCCTGGGCATTGGCGGTGTTGGTCCGGGGCGCTGGTGACGTTCGCGCCGCTCTTGTGGTCTTGGCGTCGGCAATCCTGTTGGCTACGTACATTGCTGCCCCTGTCTTCACTGTCCTTCTCCAAGCCGGTCGCTTCCAGGGCGAAGTCCTCCCAGGTCACTGGGTTGATCTGTAGTTGCAGTTGGCTGGCTTTGGCGATCCGATGGGCGATCTCATCGTCGACTTTGGTGCTGCGGGAGAGATTGCTTCCCAGGCACGCGAAGGTATCCACAGAGTTCAGTTGGGCGCCATTGACATTGATGAAGCTGTGGTGTAGATGGTAGTTGGCGGCGGCTGATGCATCACAACCGTTTTATCAGTGTTGATGCGAAGTCTGAAGTTGTCACAGGTGGCAGCACAGAGGTCCATGCTCCTTTGGATTTCCTCTTCCGTCGTAGCATTGAGTGCCTAGTCATCAGCGAAGAGAAGTTCGTGGATGGGGGTTGTGGAGAAACGCGAACGGAAGTGCATCCGACGTTGGTTGAGGAGTCGGCCATCCATCCAGTAGGCGATGCGGATCCCTGGGCGTTCTTCACGGTAGGCGTCCGTTATCATGGCAGAGAACATGAGACTAAAGAGGGTAGGTGCAATGACGCAACCCTGCTTCACTCCGTTGGTCTCTGCAAATGCTTCGGATACTGTCCCGTTGTCAGTAACGCGCGCCATCATCCCGTCATGAAGCTGACGTACCATATGCGTGAAACGTTCAGAACAGCCGAATTTCTGCATGATTTTCCACAGCCCGTCGCGATTCACCATGTCAAAGGCTTTCGTCAGATCCACGAAGGTAGTGTAGAGGTGAGTCCGCATCTCCTGGCACTTCTCTTGCAGCTGGCGAGCGGCAAAGATCATGTCGATTGTTCCTCCGTATCATCGGAAGCCACATTGACTTTCCGGGAGCAGTCCTTGCTCAAGGTGAGCGTCCAGGCAATTGAGGAGAATGCGGGCGAAGACCTTTTCGGCGATGTTCAGCAGCGAGTTTCCTCGGTGGTTTTTGCAGAGTTGGCGGTTCCCTTTCTTCTTGTAGAGGTGGATAATGATTGCGTCTTTGAAATCCTGAGGGACTTGCCCTTGGTTCCACATGTCCTGGAAGAGTACTGTGAGTGGGTTCATATGTTGGGGTCCGCCATGCTTGTAAACCTCACCAGTGATCGCCTCCGAGCCAAGTGCTTCCAGGCTGGAGAGTTGCTGCATGGCTCTGATGGTTTCTTGGAGAGAGGGCGGGAGATCAAGGTCAGCGTTGATTTCCACTTCAGGCAGGCGATCGATGGCGGCGTTGGAGATGGTGGAGGGCTGGTTGAGAACGCTTTGAAAGTGTTCTGCCCATCGCGTCAGGATTTGCGTCTTATCAGTGAGCAGCATCCTGCCGTCGGCACTGAGAAGAGGGTTGGCACCTTTGACGGGAGTTTCGTAGACAGCCTTGGTGGTGGCGAAGATGTTCTTCCATTCATTTCGATCCGCGTACCCTTGTATTTCCTCAGCTTTGCGCGTACTCCAAGCATCGTGCACCTCCCGCAGCCATTGCTGTACAAGGCGGCGACTTCGGTAGAAGGCTGTCTTGTTTGCAGCGATAGGGCGATCGACGTAGGTTTGTGAAACTCGTTCTGCTAGACGAGCAGAGCGTTGATAACTGCGTCGTTGTCATCGAACCAGTCTTGGTGCTGACGAGGTGCGCGGTCGAGGACATCCAGGGCAGTGGATTGGATGGTGTCCATCAGCTGACACCAGCGGTTCTCTAACGAGATGTCCACGTCAGCGACTGGAAGGTTGGATAGTCGGTTGGCCAGTTCGTTGATGAAATGGAGATGGTGAGCAGGCATATTCAACAAAACAGTATTAAACTTACCTTGTGGTAACTTACCTTGGGGCCTTCTGCGTGGTTGCAGACGAAGCCTCATCATGGAGATGATGAGGCGGTGATCCGTCCACCCGTCGGCACCGGGGATCGGCTTTGTCACTAGCACGTCCTGTCGATCTCGCCTCCGGATGATAAAATAGTCCAGCAGCTGCCAGTGCCGTGACCGAGGGTGCATCCATGTCGCCTTATCCCGCGTCTGAAGGCGGAAGAAGGTGTTGGTCAGTAGGAGACGGTGTTCCGCACAGGTTCACAGAAGGGGGGCATTATCGTTACGGCTACCGATATGGTGAGGACCCAGCACTCCCTGCCAGGCAGCGCGTCTGTCCCGACGCGGGCGTTGAAGTCACCAAGGAAAATTAACTGTTTCCACCTTCGGCACATTCGCCAGCAAAACCTGCAGGTCCTCGTAGAATTTGTCCATTGCTGCATCAGAGCTTATCATTGGGGGAGCGTAGGTGCTAATTATCGTGGCGAAATTGTGTCCCCGAAGAAGCCGGTGGAGGCTCATCAGGCGATCATTTATATCCTGCGGCAGACAGGGCAGACGTCCCATGAGGCGTTGCGTCGCTCTGCCTTTGGCCGACCGCTCCAGAAGAAGGTGTAGCCGTCACCCACCTCCTCCAGCGGACCCTGCTCAGAGAATCTGGTCTCGCTGAGACCAGCAATGTCCACCTTGTAGCGCGCCAGTTCCCGAGCGACTAGCGCCGTCCTCCGTTCCTGACGGTTGCTCCTGGGATTGTCTAAAGGGGATCGGACATTCCAGGCTGTTAGAGTGAGCAAGCTTACTCGAGCAGTATGGGGGTACCCTGGAGGGTACGGCGGCGGGATTGGGAGAGTTGTTGTTGATATTGTTTAGTTTTTCGACCGGATGTAATTGCAGTTTGCTAGCCGCGGTTTTTTGCAGCTGTCGTGAGACCCAGCACTTGTTTTGTGCACATTTTCTAGCCCTGACGCTGCAAAAGGGTAAGCAGTGCTGTCCCTATATTGGGCTGCTGAGTCATCCCACATGGCAACCGAACTCCACTATAGGTCACGATTTGGGTTAGTGAGAGAACGACCGATTCGCCTGGGCCACCTACGTGATTGCATGTGCCCTCGCCGTATGACTTCTTCGACTGTGAGGGAGAAGGGAAGGGTGAGGAGAAGGGAAGAATGGAAGAATTAAGAGTAAAGGAGAGGAGGAGAGAGAGAGGAAAGAAGGGCGAGAGGGGGGAGCAGTAAAAGTAGGAGGGGAGAAGGGAGTGGGCTGGGAAGAGGAGAGGGTGGGGACAGGGAGAAAAAAAGAGTGGGAAGAGCAGGGGGAAGGGAGCAGAAGTAACAGGTGTGAAGACACACAAAACCAGAGACCCTCACCTGGTTTAGCCCGCCGGTCGTGGCGGTTGCCCAGAGTGTGGCCGCTGGGAAGAAGCAGCTTCGAGGAGCCACAGGCAGATAGAGGCGGCCGCAGGAGTATTCACCACGTATACGAGACTGATGGTGCGACCAAATACTACCTATGTGATGCCACTTCACCCCTTATTCATTCTAAAAGATATTTCAACCGTCGATTTCGACTATGTCTACCATGTGCTCAACGGAAATGTGGTGCAGGGACGGTGACTTACGTGTGATTTAGTTTAAAGTGATAGTAGACTTGCGCTGCATCTACCGCAATATCTCCTCCTCCCCTTACTTGAGCACGATGTAATGACAGAGTCACGAAGACCGGAGATAGGAGAGGGCAGAGGTGGCTGGCGCGGCCAGAGCCATCATGAGCGTACCACCACACCTGGCTCGGATCCCACGGAGTGGGAGTGCCATAAAGGCCACATTAAGAAGGAGCCATTGCAACCTGACTCTCAGTCCGCCAGTCAGCCACTCCACACAAAACACGCTTTGGGCTGACCACGCGCTCCGAGTTATCCCGTTAGTTGGCAACCTTCCAAGCCACGGCTTTTAGCGCATCATGATAGTTTCAAGCGCGTCAGATTGTTTATAGTGAGGAAAATACGCTGAGCTCTCGACCCCATTATCTCCCCCACCTGCACAGTCAAACCACGGTCCAAAGCAGGTCAGTTGTCTGATGACTTCTACTGCTGTCTGATTTTCATAGAGCTCAGTCTGCTCATATAAACCAAGGGAAACAATCTGTTAAGGCTTCGTTCCACAAACTCCATGAGCAGAATCGACTTATGGCGTTTTGGACATTGAGCATAACCTGAGCAAGAAGGAATGGAAAACTGATTAAATTAACCTGTCTTTTAAAATAAAGCGTGGTATTTAAATGGTTATTTCTGTCTTGCATTTAATCATCAACCGTAGTGAAATCAACAACAGGTTTGATGTTCAGTCAGTTCATCGACAAACAGTGTGCTAAGCACACGTCAAAAGGGTTTGCGGGTTTCGCCTGACATATAAAATAAAATGCAGCGATAGACCCCTGCTTCTGGTAGGTTTGTTTGACATCCAGACTCACATCTATCAATAAGAATATGCTTGGCATGTCCACAATTTTACCTAGCAATCAACCTTTCCAAGCCTAGTCATCGTTATTGCTACCTGCTTCTATTTACCCCACACACCTATGTCATGAGCAATTCCCTTCGGAACAGATCCAAAGGTGACCTTAAGTTTCTCCTGGCTAAACATCTATCAACGAAACTGCGATTGCAAAGCATGGTCTTGATAAAAAAAACGGTACGCAAAAGCTATATTAGTCGTGCAAGTTCAAGAGTGCATCAATGCGAATAATATTTATACCACTTTCGTGCTCTTTGACAAACAAGGGTCAATGGTTGAAAAATTGATTTTGGAATTTTATAATTTTAGTACATTTAGTAGAGTTCACTAATATTAAAGAACATCGAATGTAAGGCCTGCATTAGATAAACAACTTCTTGGATATTGAATGCGCCTAGTTTGCCATGACGTAATTGGACACAGTACTTCATGAATAAATGTGAGACTTACCGGGTAAATTTAAACAGGCGCATACACAGCAGGCAAAGGCAGACAAACACATCACGCTGAACCACATTATGTGCCTGAAATGAAAGCAACCTCTCTAGTCAGTTGTCCTAATTATAATAATCAAAAGCGCACCAATGCTGATCAGGCAAATGGGAGCAAGCATACTTCAGCAAGTAGTAATTGTTAGAAACTTTGGCATTTATGATGTTTGCGCTCGAATGATTCAAATAGCCGCTATAACAAAATATATGTACTGATGCCTGCCACACTGTTTCCAAATTTCATAATTTAAAAGTTACTGAAATGTATAGTTTATCGTAGTGTGGTGTTCACTGATCAAACTAAGGAACACGTACGTTTCGTTGCGCCTTATGATGTCTATAATGAGCATTTGAAATGAATGCGCCAAGTATGCTTTGGCCAAAACTCTTAGACTTTTGCCTAGAAATGAATATTTTTTTTCTCCCATGAGTTCTATTAACAGCAAAAGGTGATCTCCATGAGTACACCCATCTCTGGCAACCTATGGAACTTAAACAATGCAAAAAAATAGCATCTACTGCTCTACCAAGTGTCAACCCAAATTTATGGGTACGATACTTTGATGACCCGTTTGTCATTAAGTTAACGACTGCAAAACCGTGCACAGTATATGACTGCGACGATACCTGGAATCACCTTCATGCTCGAAAAAGAAATTGCCAACCAACTGCCTTGTTTGACGTCCTCGTACAGGAAAGGACTGACGCGACCATTTAAACATCAAATAACCGCAAAGAAGCTCATGTGGATGTTATCTTACATTATGGGAGTAGCCACTCTGTCAAATAAAAACGAAGCACAGCGAAACCATAATAAATCGAGCAAAACCCACTGTTCTACCAGCGAACTTTACCAAATTGAACTTGCTTATCTATGCAAGCTGCTTTCCAGCAATAGTTACCCTAGATATGTTATATACAGATGCATGAGACATCAGGAATCAAACGAAAAGGAAAAGGAACTAGATTTATCCAAACAAAAGCCCACATTAAAAAACGGGCGAAAATGCCTGAAATCGTTAAAAGACACTTGCGAAACACTCAATTTACGTGACGCACAAACTGACAACTACATTTCGAAACCAGCTTGTACGGCCTAAGGATAGGGTTGGCTATTTAGATACAAAAAAATTCTTTTACAAAATCCCGGGCGACATTTATAATGTGGTGTATTTCGGCCAAACAGGAACTTAGGTATCTGCATTCCTACACGAACATCAGTTGGCTGTAAAGAGACGAGACCATCTGTCTGAAGTTGCCATGCATACACTAGAAACTGGGCACAAATTTGCATGGGACACAACGCGCATTGTTGGCTTCTGCCCATCGAAGTGAGGCCGGAAATTCTTAGAGGCCATTCACTCTGATGACTCGTGCATTAATCAGCAAAGCGAATTGGATGCCGTCTACAACAATCTAAAGGAAAAGGGGAAAAGGCAGTAGCCAATCCGAACAAGATGTCCAGCCACAATGACAGATATTGGCAGAACTGATTTATCAATATCGATTTTTCAGGCACATTTTAAATTTTAACTGATTTTGGCACACGTACGACAAGTCTGAAGCCGACCTGGGGAACCAGCATCGACAATTTATAAAAATTCCTTTTGTTTCACAAAGAACTTCTTTTCTTCAAAATATATATGTATGAATAAATTAGAAGACGGGCATCCCAAGAAGTATAATTCTTCCGCGCTTGATGATTCTCTTTATACGCAATATTTTCGCTTATTTACACTCGAAATAAATTGGCATGCAAGTTGTTACCCTTTTATCCAACGTTCTTGTGCAACAGACGCTCGGAGGGCAATTTGTGTAGGTCTGTGGACGACTTACATTTTCGTATTTTCTAGTTCAACTATACCCTTGTTTTAATGTACTAACAATTAAATATAACAGCGAACTTTGAATCGTGACAAGGCGTCTTCTGTTTTCGTTGCTGTATG